>ONZH01009086.1:0-38257 GCA_900303285.1 Rhinella marina | reverse complement strand
TTTCCTGTCCATTTCCGTAGTGTTTCCATCATTTTCTGAGGTTTCCAGGTTTTCACCCAGCCTTCCCTAGGCAGAGCCTTGGTCCCCTGCAAAAATGCTCGAGTCTCCCATTGACTTCAATGGGGTTCGTTACTCGAAACGAGCATCGGGAAAAGTTTGTCTCGAATAACGAGTACCCGAGCATTTTAGTGCTCGCTCATCTCTATTCTGGACACATATTGAATTTTTTGAAAACTTTGATGAATGAGATGCAAAACAAATTTCAAGATGTTCACTAATTTCTAGATTCATGTCTAACTAACATATAGAGTTATTTCCCCTGTCCAATGTGAAAAAACTGGCAATTCACAAAAGATGTATTTAACCAATGAATATAGAAGTATATAAAACTGGAACATACAATTTCTACTGACAAATTTTGCTATATGCTGAGAAAATGATTCCTCAGTTATTTTTATCTAGTGTATAAAATGCTGAATAAAATGATAGGCAAAATCTATTTATGCTTTATTACCATACAGTAAACTGAATGCTTTCAACACATTGAGACATCTATGTTAGGACTGTTTTGCAATCATTTCTGAGAAAAAATCTGGAAGTTAAATATATCGGGAAGTTCACTTCCCCTTCAACCAAACCCACAAAAACCTGTATAGAAAATAGAACAATATAATTGTTTAATAAATATGCACTACCATTCACATGCTACAGCTAGAGATGAGCGAATCCATTCACCGCTTCGTAGATTCATTATGAATCCTCCTTTTTTCCTACTCCGAAGCGAATCTGGATCTATTCAAATTCACTTTGTATTATTCATAAATGTTCTTAAAATTTTGAACGCTAATGCTACGTACACTACGTACGCATTCTTCTACCCCCTCAGCCCCCAGAAGCGGAAAATGACGATATGCCCCCTCAAGAGCGGGAAAGTGAAGATACGCCCCCCTCAGAAGCAGGAAAAACCAGCCTGGCCCACCGGGAACTATCTATTTGCACGTATAGGGAATGAAGACTCCTCCCTCATTACTCCGCCCTCCTCTCCAGTTCAAGCCAGCGGTGAACAAGATACCACAGCATGGCAAAACAACTGCGACCAAAGTGGGGAGAGATAGTGTTTTGTAGCGAGTACCCCGAACCACCGACCAGTCCAGAGAACATCAGAGTGTCACAATTGGCCAAGACAATCCCACTGGCTCCTGAGGCGTTCCCCGTGCTGGCTGCTGCTGCAGAGGAGGCTGAAGAGTCCACTCCGCCGCCCAGGAGGAGAACAACAACAACATCTTCCATGCAGCAGAATCCCATTGTGCCTGCATCAGTGACGGCCCATGCCTAGACCCTATGGGACTACAAGAATGCGGTGGAGGACTGGGTCATCCAAGTACTGGACCATCCGAGGTCGGGAGACCCTACACTGGAACGGTGTAAGGGAACTATCCTATGGTTTTCAGTGGAGTGAGGCTGTGCCTTCTGGACCTCTGGACCTATGGGAGCCACAACATGGACTGCATCTGATGGGTGAGAGCTAGTTGGCACTTGTTTATAGTTTATCTTGTTTTTATTGCCCCCTGTTTGACTCTCACCCAGATGGCCATAGCTTGTCTAGACTCCCCCCATTCTGTAGAAAATTCCCAGTTGCGCCTAAGCGTGCCTATTTTCCTTTTTCCCCCCTTCTCAGGTTATTTGGGAGCCCCCTTAGCAAAAAGGGTTCTCTATTTGCTGCTATTTTATATTATCCATGTGGATTACACGTTACCTGTTTGGATTACAAAATTACCTCACATGGATTACAATTGAATTTTGGACTATGTGTTCCAGTGTTTTATGCCAAGCAGCCATGAGGAGAGACTCAAACATATATCTGAGTCTATTATGCTTGCAAATGTGAAATTGATTGCACTAAAATGTTTGCATAATTGTATCTTTGCTATGCTTTTACAGGTTCAGCAATGTTCAAGCACTTTAGCCCATTGTGTGTATTCTTTTTCAGGTACTGCAATGTTTCCTATTATGCACTTATTGTATGGTTTTTAGTAAATTATGCACTTAGCCGGATAGCTAGTACTTTTCTACCTCATATGGAATGCCTCTGCTGAGGACTGTACGCTGCAGCCTAGCCTCATGCGTGCGTGCATATGACGCAAATCAATAGTACACTAAGGATTCGTACGCACTTTGTACGCTTAGGCCTTGTTCACATATCAGCTATTTGATCAGTTATTTCCATCAGTTATTGTGAGCCAATGAAGATGCAGTGTAATGAAATGTAATGAAGATGCAGTGAATGGTAGACGGGAGTATTATTCTTTTGAAGTCAAGGCAACTTTTATATAATCAAAGTAGGAATTTGTACAGCAGTTCAAAAGGGACCTGTGCTTCTCCTCTGTAGTCATTAAAAACTCATGTACACAGTCATAGGGCCAGACTTCTCATAAGGTAATCCTGGAAAATTCCAGGCCAGTGCTGGACTAGGGCTGCCACCCCAATGGTTCCTGGCTCCACCCTTCACTTGCATAGGCCTGAAGCCTATGAGAAGTGAAGACATCATCGTAAGTGCCTGCACCAGGTCACAATGATGTCATAATGCCATGACGCAGTTATTGATTACTTCATAGATTATAGAGCAAGACTCAAGTAAATATTTTTTTTTTTTTTCTATCACTTTTGGGGCAATACAGGGGGCCAGTATAACTACTGGGGACACATTATACGTATTGAGGTAATATATGTGGGTAGAGAAGAATAAATAAATTCTCAGAATTTATCCTGAAGGGGTCAAAAAGCTTAGATTCTAATGAACCCAAAATTCTTGTGATTTTTTTTCAGGCTGATCATACAGAAACAAACCCATGCATAAAACTCCACTGGAAACAAGACATGCAATACAATTCTCCTTTCAAAGAAAAAGTGTACTGCATATCCCAGTACCTTGCTTCTCCTAAAAGGACAAGAAAACTGAGTATCCCAAGAGAAGATCACCTTGGTCAGCTGGGTGGTCTAGGAGGTACTCTTGGGGGTGCTTTTTTTTCCTTAGGGAGACCAACAAGTATGCATTAGGAGTATTTTAGTGCAGTCAACACTGTTCAGCTTTCTGGGAAACATACTGAATATGAAATCTTGCATCTTACATCTGCTGGCATCAAATAAGCATAGTGCTATTTTCTTTTTTTGAAGGAAAGCTAATTTGAATATCTTTCCCAGAAACCTAAAGGTATGGTGTACACAAACTTATTTCACATTCACTAAACAGCAAGTGTGCCTGTCTGTTCTAAAATGCCAGGACTGAATTTCAGACCAACCCTGGCCCTGCATAGTCATATTATTTAGTATGGATCTTATTTTTCAATCTGCAAGATATGTAATATGCCTCATGCAGGGGCGTAGCTATAGGGGGTGCAGAGGTAGCAGTCGCTACCGGGCCCAGGAGCCTGAGGGGGCCCAAAGACCCTTGTGCTACATAAGAAGACACACAAAGCACTGAGGGGAGGGGGCCCAAGCTCCTTTAGCTATGCCCCTGGCCTCATGAATTTTGTAAGGCTCTGTGAAAAAAAAATGATAGAGTAATCTCCCCTAGGAGTTTTGTCTTTAGTGGATTATATCGCTTTTTTATTAATGCATCAGTGTTTATCATTCTGTAATATGGAACTATACATACCTATTTGCTACCTTACATGGACAGTACATGCAGTTTTGCTATATGCAATAAAATCTACAAACTGTGTAATAATGTTTGTTTTATGGTGTTAGCATGCATTATTCAGATTGATTTAACCCCATGTATAGCCTCAAATAGAGCCCAGTCCTGGATTAAAATTTCATTATGCATTGGAAACTTATAGTTATCATACCTGGTGAATATATGCTGCTTCATGGCAGAGATCTAGTCCTCTGACTCCTTCTTCACAAAATGGCCACTGCAGCCTTTGACGGGGCCCTCTGTTCAACATGTATCTCCTTATGTGTTCTCATGTTGGTAACTTTGTCTCCATACTGAATTCCTCCTTTGTTTGACCCCCCATCTTCATTGTGACGCTGCATTGCTGTGGTCTCCTCCAAAAATTCAGGAGGAGGGGGATGTGAGGCATTGGTGTGTTGCTGGGGACTTATTCTGTGGCAAGAATATCCAATTTGCCTGACCCTTCTCTTCCCCAAAATCATCTGTTGGGGGAAAGTCATGAGCTCCCCACTCACATTAGACTGTTGGCCCAACCCGCTGTTGTCAGAGGGTTGGTCTTTAGACTGGCTGATGAAGCTGTTCTCTGCAAGTATATGACATTCAACCCTCCTCCACTGCCCTGGGACATTCATCCAAGGGCAGTGGAGGGGAGGGACATTTCTTATACTTGCTGAGAGAAGCTCCGGGTTGAGGAGTCATAGGACCTATTTGGGGTCTAACCAAGTGTCACGCTCGGGTGTGGGGGGAAAAGCCACACCGAGCGTATGAGGGATGGGAACAGACAAAACCAGGGAACTGGTCACCTCCTGCAGGGGACCCTAAGACTAGGCCCTAGCTGGCTACCAGTATGAACTAACCCGGGTGGTAGGAAAGCTCATACACAGGAACCTAATCTGAATA
This sequence comes from Rhinella marina, assembly GCA_900303285.1. Lineage (NCBI taxonomy): Eukaryota > Metazoa > Chordata > Amphibia > Anura > Bufonidae > Rhinella > Rhinella marina. Next base: position 33,681 of record ONZH01009086.1, on the reverse strand, counting down.
AACCCTAGAACACCCTGCAGTCTAATGACACAAGAGAGTAACCTGTTCCTCCAAGCGTAAGGAGGAACAGGAGACTCAAACAGGAATAACCAAAGGAAGGGAAAACACTTAACTTAAAGTAGAACTCAGCAACAGGATCTCAGCCGAGATCCACACCACTCTCCACCAGGTATGTAGCAGATATAAACCGCAAGGGATACTGGGAGAGGAAGAGGTAAGTAGGAGACAGCTAATTGCCCAGCGGCAACAGCTGAGGGAAAGGGGTGTGGTGAACAGCACCCAAACCACAGGGAATAGCCTGTCAAACCTGTCACTTAGAAAGCCGCGCAGAACGTCTGATTCCAGACGCAAGACCACTCGTGACATTACCCCCCCTTTTACGGGTGACCTCCGGGCACCCAGGACCAACTTTATCAGGGTGACACCTGTGAAAGGCTTTTACCAAACGACTGGCATTCACGTCAGATGCCGGTACCCATGACCTCTCCTCAGGACCATAACCCTTCCAATGAACCAGATATTGAAGGGTCCCACGAAGAACTCGAGAATCAATGATCTTGACAATCTGAAATTCCAAATTACCATCCACCAAGACAGGCGCGGGTGGCAAGGGAGATGGCTCCAGAGGTTCAACATACCTCTTCAACAAACATCTGTGAAACACATTATGGATTTTCAGGGCCTGCGGAAGTTCAAGACGAAATGCTACAGGATTAATAATGGCCGTGATTTTATATGGGCCAATAAATCTTGGACCCAACTTCCATGAAGGAACTTTCAACTTAATGTTCCTAGTAGACAGCCACACAGAATCACCCACATTTAGGTCCGGACCATTCATGCGTCTCCTGTCAGCCACACGTTTGTACTTGTTACCCATATTTATCAAGTTACTTTGAATTTTTCGCCATATGGAAGACAATGATGACGAAAAACGTTCTTCCTCAGGAATACCAGAAGTATCAGAACCACAAAATGTGCCAAACTGCGGGTGAAAGCCATATGCACCAAAAAATGGTGACTTACCAGTGGAGTCCTGTCTGCGATTATTTATGGCAAACTCAGCCAGAGACAAAAACGAGGACCACTCCTCCTGGTTCTCAGAGACAAAGCATCTCAAATAAGTCTCCAGATTCTGATTGGTACGCTCAGTCTGTCCATTCGTCTGGGGATGAAAGGCAGAGGAGAAAGACAGTTGTACCCCGAGCCGAGTACAGAACGCCCTCCAGAATCTGGACACAAACTGAGTCCCACGATCAGAGACAACGTCAGTGGGAATGCCATGAAGTTTCACAATATTGTCAACAAACACTTGTGCAAGAGTTTTAGCATTGGGGAGTCCAGGTAATGCAATAAAGTGCGCCATTTTACTAAAACGATCTACAACCACCAGAATAACTGTCTTACCAGACGACTCAGGCAGATCAGTGATGAAGTCCATGGATAGGTGAGTCCATGGTCTGGACGGGATGGGTAATGGAAGTAGGGGTCCAGAGGGACGAGTATGTGTCACCTTAGAGCGTGCGCAGACACTACAGGCTGACACATATTCCTCAACACACTTACGCAGACCTGGCCACCAGAATCTACGAGAGATGAGGTCGACAGTGGATTTACTCCCAGGGTGTCCCGCAAGCACCGAAGAATGATGCTCCTCAAAAACCTTATAACGCAAATCAGAAGGAACAAACAACTTCCCGGGAGGGCAAGACTCCGGCGCATCTCCCTGGGCCTCAAGCACTTTAGCCTCAAGATCAGGGTAAAGAGCGGATATCACCACTCCTTCAGACAGTATAGGGCTAGGATCTTCAAAATCACCACCCCCGGGAAAACTACGTGACAAGGCATCCGCCTTCACATTCTTAACCCCAGGACGGTATGTGACAATGAAATTGAATCTGGTGAAGAACAAAGACCATCTGGCCTGCCTCGGATTAAGTCGTCTAGCCGACTCCAGGTAAGTCAGATTTTTGTGATCAGTGAATACCGTGATTGGATGATTCGCCCCTTCCAACCAATGACGCCATTCCTCAAAAGCCAACTTAATGGCCAGTAACTCTCGGTTACCCACATCATAATTTCTCTCCGCCACAGAGAGTTTCTTCGAAAAAAAAGCACATGGGCGCCATTTACCAGGTGACGGGCCCTGTGATAACACAGCTCCTACCCCCACATCGGATGCGTCAACCTCCACAATGAAAGGTTGTGACACATCTGGCTGCACCAATATAGGGGCAGAAGAAAAGCACTCCTTTACAGCAGAGAAGGCTTGCAATGCTGCATCAGACCACACAGAGACATCCGTCCCTTTCTTAGTCATGTCAGTTAAGGGTTTAACCATAGTCGAATAGTTCTTAATAAATTTTCGGTAATAGTTGGTGAACCCCAAAAATCGCATAAGAGCCTTCAGATTTTCAGGTCGGTCCCAGTTCAGAACAGCACAGACCTTCTCTGGATCCATACGAAAACCTGAAGATGAAAGCAGGTATCCTAAGAATTGCACCTCATGTACAGCAAAAGCACATTTCTCTAATTTTGCATACAACTTGTTATCTCTTAAGATTTGCAACACCTGCCTCACGTGATCCTGATGTGTCACAATATCTGGAGAATAGATTAGTATGTCATCCAAATACACGACTACAAACCTCCCCACAAGATGATGAAAAATGTCATTAACAAAATGCTGGAAGACAGCAGGAGCATTGGTCAACCCAAAAGGCATGACCAGGTTCTCAAAGTGGCCCTCAGGAGTGTTAAAGGCCGTCTTCCATTCATCCCCTTCCTTGATCCTGACCAGATTATATGCCCCCCTTAAGTCCAACTTGGAGAACACCTTGGCATCCACAATCTGGTTAAACAAGTCAGGAATCAAAGGAAGGGGGTACGGATCACGGACAGTAATCCTATTGAGTTCACGGAAATCCAGACATGGCCTAAGGGATCCGTCCTTTTTTTTAACAAAAAAGAACCCTGCTGCCACAGGAGATTTGGAAGGCCTAATATGTCCTTTGGCCAAACTCTCAGCAATATATTCCTTCATGGCCGTTCTCTCAGGTCCAGAAAGGTTATACAGCCTAGATTTAGGCAATCTTGTTCCAGGGATAAGATTGATAGGACAATCGTATTCCCGGTGAGGGGGTAAATCCTGACATCCACCTTCAGAAAATACATCAGAGAAATCCGATATAAAAGAAGGAAGAGTCTTAGTGGTTAAAGCAGAAAAGATGTATTAAGGCAATTGTCAACACAATAATCGCCCCAATCCACAATTTGTCTAGTATGCCAGTCAATGGACGGATTATGTTTGCTTAACCACGGTAAACCCAGAACCACAGGAGCAGGAAGACCTTCCAACACAAAACATGAAATAAGCTCCTGATGAAATTCACCCACTCTTAATTTGATATCATGCACCATCTGAGACAAACACTTCTGAGAGAGAGGTGCAGAATCAATGGCAAACACAGAAATCCTCTTATCCAAAGAACTTGGTGACAATCCATGCATACGGACAAACTGAGCATCAATCAAGTTCACCCCTGCTCCGCTGTCAATAAACGCCTCAATTTTCACAACCTTTGATTCTAGCGCCACCTCGGCAGTCAGGAGAAAACGGGTACTGCAGGATGAAGACAAATGCACATTTTCAGTCTCCCTACCCACTCCACCAAGAGTGAGATGAGAATTCAACGCCCCCTTTTCTTTTCTCTCCTTTAGAGATAGGAAGCATGGACATACATTGATAAAGTGTCCTTTCTGACCACAGAAAAAACACACACCCTTTTTATTACCAAGATGTTTACGGGTGGCTACAGGAGTGGCTCCCCCTAATTGCATAGGTGCATCCCCAGACATCAACCTAGGGGAATATTCACCCAAAGTATCATAGGAAGCTGGTACACTATGTGATAGTACGTCCTGAGAGCGGGGGCCCCTAGATCGCTCTCTCAGTCGCCTATCCATGCGTACAGCAAGAGACATAGCGGCTTCCAAAGACACAGGGGTTTCCTGAAAGGCCAAAGCGTCCTTCAGCCTTTCAGACAAACCTTGACAGAATTGGCTACGTAAAGCCGGATCGTTCCATTCAGTATTGGTCGCCCACCTCCGAAACTCAGAGCAATAAGTCTCAACCGGCCGCTCGCCCTGACAAAGGTTACGTATCTGGGTCTCCGCCAGGGAGATACGATCCGGGTCATCATAGATAATCCCTAGGGTCTTGAAAAATTCATCTACCGACCGGAGAGACAGCGATCCGGCCGGTAGAGAAAAGGCCCATGACTGTGCATCCCCTTTAAGCAGCGAGATGACCACACCAACCTTCTGTTCCTCATTACCAGAAGAATGTGGACGCAGTCTGAAATACAATTTGCACGCCTCCCTAAATAGAACAAAATTATCACATTCCCCAGAAAATCTATCCGGGAGGGGGACCTTAGGCTCCAAACAGGCCTGACACTCAGCACCCCCAGAACCACCAGCCTGTGGTCTCTGAATCTGGTTGCGGATGTCAGCCACCTCCAAGCTGAGTCCCTGCAGCCGTTCAGCCAGTGTAGCAATAGCATCCATGTCAGCACAAAAATGTCAGCATTTATAATGTCACGCTCGGGTGTGGGGGGAAAGCTACACCGAGCGTATGAGGGATGGGAACAGACAAAACCAGGGAACTGGTCACCTCCTGCAGGGGACCCTAAGACTAGGCCCTAGCTGGCTACCAGTATGAACTAACCCGGGTGGTAGGAAAGCTCATACACAGGAACCTAATCTGAATAAACCCTAGAACACCCTGCAGTCTAATGACACAAGAGAGTAACCTGTTCCTCCAAGCGTAAGGAGGAACAGGAGACTCAAACAGAAATAACCAAAGGAAGGGAAAACACTTAACTTAAAGTAGAACTCAGCAACAGGATCTCAGCCGAGATCCACACCACTCTCCACCAGGTATGTAGCAGATATAAACCGCAAGGGATACTGGGAGAGGAAGAGGTAAGTAGGAGACAGCTAATTGCCCAGCGGCAACAGCTGAGGGAAAGGGGTGTGGTGAACAGCACCCAAACCACAGGGAATAGCCTGTCAAACCTGTCACTTAGAAAGCCGCGCAGAACGTCTGATTCCAGACGCAAGACCACTCGTGACACCAAGGTTGACAAGTCTCCAAGTCCTTGGTATGGTTTCTAAATTCTCAGCTTATAAATTCCTCCATTCTGCAATTGATTTTGTAAATCAAGACTTTATGGTGGGGGGCAAGAGACCCACAGAATAGAGGAATTAGCAATTTTCCTGCTGTCAGAATATGGGTTAAGTTGTTTCCTTTACAGTGAATTTCTTAATAGTGGCTACTGCATCCTGAAAAGGTTGTATAAATGGCCATTTCCACTAGATCTGGTTTATTTTGCTCCTGTGGGAGTGGCACTGCCAGAATTTATTACATTATATCAGATTAATGTTGGAAATGAACTCAAAAGTTTTGAGTGTTTTAATATGTGTGACACGGCTACCTTGTTAAAGGTAGCTTTGAGTTCCTTCTTTTAAGCTAGAATGTTGCTGGGCTGGTTACTGTAGGTAGTTCTTTCAGAAGCAGACCTGAAGTTATTTTGGAGAGTAGTTCCATAGGGAGAGAAGAGAGTAATAACATCTTTAGCCACAATGGTTCAGAAATGTTTTGATAATGGTTCAGAAATGTTTTAACCCTTTGACGCTGCAGGTTGTTTTGGCCTTAAAGGGTCAAAACACGAGGGGGGAGGCACAAGGGGGGTAATGGAGGCAAGGGGGGCTCACTTACCCCCAAGGGCAGTCTTCAGGCCGGTTTTCAGGTTGTGATCTTCAGCATGGAGATCACAGCCTGAAACTGGCTTTTTTTTTCTCACTGAAGCGCTTCATTGGTTAGTCTGCAGAGACTAACCAATCGGAGCGCTTGCCAGCAAGGGACCACTCTGATTGGTCCCTTGCCGGTTTCCCAAATGTCTCTGCTCTCCGGGAGAGCGGAGACTCCGGGGCTGTGACACTTTATAGTGTCACAGTCCCGGTAAGCAGTTTGGACGTAACTGTACGTCCAAATGCCGCTACTCACTTGCATTTTGGACGTACAGTTCCGTCCATTTGCGCCAAGGGGTTAAATTTTCTTTTAAATTTAGAATATGTAGAAAGGTGTGTGGTCTTATACTGTAATCTGGTCAGAGGAGGGATAAGTCAGGGATTTTTATTTTTATTTTTGAAGACTTCAGTTTTGATGATTTTATCTAAAAATTTTCAGAGCTCTGGTGTGAATTATCTACAATATTTGGGTGTAAGGGGTGATATTTCTTTGGTGAGATCTGCCGATGAAAAAAACATGGTAAAAAAATAAATGGGCTAATCATCTTTTTATGCTTCTGAGATCAGCACCATTTGTGCTTCCAAATGGGGATTTAGGAAGACTCTTTTTGTGTCCACATGGGACAGTAGCCTGCGTTCTAAGAAAGCACACCCATCTACTCTGGACTGCTTGATGAGAGACTAGCGGGTCGGGGACCTATAACTCCCAAGGAAGGCATAAAAATTGTCTATTTAGCAATCTAAGCTTCCTATATCCCCAGAGGAACTGTGAATAGATGTCAAAAAGTATTGAAAAAAAGTATCAGGGGAACAGATAAGGGACTATTTGTAATATGTATTGTAATTTTGGGAGGACATAGGTATTTTTTTTTTTTTCCTATTAGACGAGGAAATAAACATGAGGTGGGATTGGATTTTGTTTATTAAGAAACTTGCTGAGAACAGTTTGAAGGGGTTTTTGGTCAGTTTTATTCCTAGGCATTTAATGTGTGTGTACGCTTTTAATTAACAAAATTGTAATATTTTGGGAAAGGCCCACCTGGTGGTGGATATCGCTAGGAGATCATCAGCGAATGCAGTATTAATGTTAGCATGGATAAAATGAACTGGGCTGGAAACAGTGGACAACTGTACCTTGTTCCATTTGCTATTAGACTGGGGGAATTTGCCTTTGAAATGTAATCTTGCTTTAGGGGTTGTGTGAAGGAAGCAAATAGTAATAAAGAGTGGATTGGAAAAAACTAATTTAAAGGGAACCTGTCATCTCTGAAACACCCCCTGAACTAGAGTAAGCGTTGTATAGTGTAAGTGATGCCGAATCAAAATATGTAAGTTTTATCTTCATACTCACTTCCATTCAGATGCTGTGCTCCCACAAACCAGCAGTAAAATGCATTGAGATGACTCTTCTTTTAGTCCTCTCCATTATGTGAGTGAGCACCGGAGTCCAGTGAGTACATTTTACTGCAGGTTTGTGGGAGCACAGCGTTGGAATGGAAGTGAGTATGAAGATAAAACTTACATATTCGGATTCAGCATCACTTACACTATACAATGCTTACTCTATAGTTCAGGGGGTGTTTCGGAGATGACAGGTTCCCTTTAAGGAGGATGGCATGTATAAAAAAAATCTAACATGATCAAATCAGCATTGATTCCCATCGGATTCAAAGGGATTTTTCCTGAGGTAGCATTATCTATTAGGTCAATGGTTCTAGCATGAAACCTACAGTACCTGCTTTAAAGGTACAGTACTAGTTTTGAGAGCAAGGGTGTGATTAAGTTTGCTAACAGTTTTGCCCACCATTCACCATATGTTTTTAAGAGGTAAATAGGTTGATAATTACTATAACGTTTGCTATTGTTTCCTTCCTGAAGGGGGAAGGAATTGGGTTCCCGAGATTACAAACATTAATTTTGTTAAAAGCAGTAGGTGGAATTTTTTTCTATTACACAATTGAGAATCTGGTCCAGGACTTTTACCATTTTGGATAATGAATAATACCTCAGTGCATTTTTTTATTCTATATATAATATCTAAAATTGCTTAGCAAGTTTCTCCGCTTTAGGGTATTCAAATTGGTTATATGAAGAAGAGTAGAAGGAGAAGGACTCTGGTTATTTCCTCCATTGTAAAGACTGAGGGTCCCGAAGGCTTTTTATTTCTTGAATGAAAGTAATTTCCCTCCTTATATTAATTAATGCAGACATGACCCTGTAGCTTCAATCACCGTGTGCATAAAACTTTCAAGCATTTCTTTGATACAGTTTTTCAGATTTAAAATTTAATAAATCTTTCAGCATATTTCTAAGATCTGCAAGGTCATTCTGTACATCTACCTTACAAGGAGTAATCTCTTGTAATGGAGATGCCTTACTTCTATTAGATCCAATTGCTAGAGGCATATTTTAAATTTTTTTCAATGAAGAGTAGATTATGATGAATTTTTGGCTAAATTTATTTAGTAGGGAGTCTATGCCTCCACCCACAAGTTCTAATCTAATTTTTTCTAGTGTTTCAATTAGCCATGGGACCTGATGCTGATTAGTTGCATATAAACTGCATTTAAAATCATGGAGACAGCCTAGATTGAGAAAATGTTTGGGTAGACAAAACATAATGACTTTTAATAAGTTCGTTAATAAGTTATATACCGAGAACATGTTGCGTTCTGAAAAAAATGCCACAAACCTCCAGAAAACCACAAACACACCTAGAACAACACGTTATGTGCATGTCAATTTTAAGTAATTTGCTATAAACCTTTAAGTTACAACTGGCCGTCGAATTCTGATATATGCTATACATTGTCATTTTGTATTGTATTATGTATATTTAATGCATATATTTTTTTTTTACTATATTACAATACGTTTCCTAATAAAAATAATGTATAAAAAAAGCTAACACAAACCAGTGAAAAACATTGTGTGTGAATCCAGCCTCTAAAAGGAGGATAAGAGACATTAAAACATTGGAATGTGCTATATGTCCCAACCCTAATCTCTATACACAACCTCTTTATATGGATGTAAAGCACCTGTCACCATGAACTTGAGAGTGGATCTATCATCACGCTATGCTTCCCTATGTAATGGCAGCATAGTATAGTGAATAGGAACTGGTCCACTTTCTTATTAGCCAAAATAGCACAACAAAAACAGTGGTAAGAGACAGAGGAGAGTTTACCTACTTAATACAAAGGACTTTGTGTCCATTGTATTCTTTGAACACTCCAATTAGGAAAACAGCACAATATTTTTGTGCCATTCTGGCTAATAGCAGAGCTGATTATTTCCTATACTATGCTGCCCTTACACTGGAAGTATAGTCTGATGACTGATCTGCTTTAATATGGGCTTCTTAGCAGTGATACCACTGATCAGACTGGCCCACATGGGGACATACAAATCTTCCAATCAGCCCCTTAGCAAGGTGGGCCCCTAGTCCCTACCCCCTGAACAAGCAGCATATGGCACAGTAAGTAGACAACACTACATACAGATAAGCAGTATAAAGCATTTCAACAAAGTGTATGGAGTTTGTCAGCTCACTTCCAATCATTGCACAGGATTCAGGCTGCTTCAGCCTTCAAGGAAATTCTGAAAAAGAGAGCAAATCCAGCACCCCAGAAAAATATAATAAAATATAACATTTGTTCCATATTTGTTAAAAAAGTAATACATCATGTCCAAGGGCAGAGGTAACACGCAATCCAAGCATTTCCAACCCCTCTGGATCCTTAAGGACACTGGATAGTGCACTACCGCAGGCATGGGGGTATGTGTAAATGTTTTTTTGTTTGTTCTTTGTTATTTTATGTTATGCATTGTTGCGTATGTACACCAGAATGACAAGTTATGGTTGGCAGGGACAGGCTTAACCACCCTGTTCCTCCCCTCTTGGTAGGAGTGGGCAGAGTTCTAGATAGGAGAGTGAGGAGGAAGGAATCATGTCTAATTGCTCCTTCTCCAAGGGTCTTAGGAACCAGCACAAGATTCTACTCCTTTGTGAGACCACTATTTCAGAGAGACTTCAAGAATACCAAACATACAAATACCTTAAGAACCACAGCATTTACAGATAGCAGAATGACCAGCAAGCCACAGCTTTATAGACCTTGCTGCAGGTGATAGACTACAGTTTAGACACCCATCACCTAAATTACATCCAGGCCAGACCAACTCAAAGCCTGTATTACACAGTGGATAGCTATGGTTCCAGTGCCAGCTTCCAGCTGTTAGCCAGATGTTCCAGAGAGGGTCATGAAAAAGAGGGAAAATAAAAGGTGCCATTAAATGCCACTTCACCATACCATATCCTCTGGGAATAGGAGATGCACTTTGTAAAAAACTACTGCTGGGTTATACTACAACTTATCTTTTGCACTGAGTAAAGAGATACTTTAATTATTTTACCTCTGGCTTGAGTCTTTAAATCACCTGTCCACTGTACCAATTCACAGGGAGCAATGGCCTGAGGGAGGACACAACATCTCATCAGGGCTACTCCCATCCTGTTCGTTGGCTCATCAGGGTCTCCCTGCAATAGAATTTTTAACTACCTACCCAGTTGATCAAAAGTCAAATCAAATACAAAAACCATTGGTTGGCTGAAATGACTTCTAGGTACAGAGTCCAGCTAGCCAATGTCCTCTTTCCCCAGGGGCCTGCTTTCTCGAAGTCACTGCAGGGACCCTCATAATCAATTAACTTGTAATTTCTTTCTTCTGTCTGCTGTTGTGTGAGCAGGTAATATTGCATGTAGCTTTACAATGACCCATCAGAATTAAATTTACTGGTGGGTCCCAGGCATCCTAGTCTGACACTGCCAGTGATGGATTGCAATGTAAATGTCCTGAAATGGGGCAACCTAAAAGGGAAAATCTCGAGAATATGAATTCCTTATTTCGTTGTAAATATCTACAATTACAGAGAAAAAACAAGAAACAAGAAATGGCATGGCTGTGAAATTAAATATTTCTTCTCCTTTCAGTAGTTGAGACACCCTTTGATAAAAAAAAGAGTGGGATACAATCTTAAAGCAATATCAAACACTATAGACCAACGGTGATTAGCCCATTATTTGTACACAGTACCATTAACAGTGACTTACATAATAACCCGTCCCCTTAACAGTAACCTCCACAGAGCTCCGTTCCCTTAAAATGTGACCTCAACAAAAGTAACATCCACAACGCCTTCCCTTTTAATAGTGACCTCCACAGCATCCCGCCCCTTTATTAGTGACCTCCACAATTCCCCATCTCCTTAACAGTTCCCCATCCCCTTAACAGTGGCCATAGTGGACAGTACCCTTAACTGTGACCTCCACAGCAGCCTGTCCCCTTAACTGTGACCTCCACAGCATAATGCTCCCCTAACAGTGTCATCCACAGCGCCCTGCCACTTTAAAGCTGACCTACAGCAGTGAAGAAAAATGGCTGGGTTGTTATGAAAACCTGGTGTAAAGCTGTGTGTATGTGAAGACTAAGGGCCTGCAAGCTTCTAATGGCTGAGAAGGGTCATGTGACTGTGTGTATGGCAGTTGGGATATGAGGAGAAAGACTTGCATACTTCTATTGGCTAATGTAATTCATGTGATGGTGCCATATTTGCATTTTTTTGGGAATATCTCAGGAACGGTATGTGCTAGAGAGCTGAGACCTGGTCTAAAACCCGGACACCTAATGTACCTGTGTGCCAAATTTTTGTGATTATACAGTAAATGCGACGGTGCAGATTCCTTTAGTGGAAATATATACATACATAAACTCAGCTTTATATATTAGATTGATAATTTTTTAGGAAGACACGATAAGTACAAATAGCAATCATCACATATATACATTTTTTTTTTTTACATTGTTCACTGTGAAAGTTACATAGTTATGTAGTTGTTATGGTTGGGAAAAGTCAAAAGTCCATCAAGTCCAACCTGTAATCCTGGATCAATGTCCATCTTCCTTTTAAAAAGGGGTTGGGCCAGAGGTAAAGGGTGTGTAGAATATGATTTATATCTACTGTATTTGCTGTGAACAGATCCAGAGATTCACAGCCCTTACTGTAAAGAATGCTTGTCGCCTCTTATGACTGGATCTGTTTTTCTCCAGGCATAGTAGCCACTTGTTTTTTGACGGGGTTTAACACAGAATAGCTTCCCTCGATATTTTTTTATGGCCTGTTTATATATTAGTACAGGTTTGTCATGCCCCCCTTCTCCCCTGTCTTTTTTCAAGGCTAAACAAATTCAGTTTGTTTATTCTTTGCTCATAGCTAAGATCTTTCAGGCCCTTTATCAGTTTAAAAAGGGGGATCTCAGTCAGCACATACCAGTGCGCAGGTGCACATTGCTATGTCTAAATGCACAAGGAAAGGAAAATACATAAAATGCAACGGCACACTGCCAAGCAGATAAAGCACAAAATGCCATACTAATATGAGGTATTCTGAAGCTAATGCTATGCTTGTTTAGTAAATTAGAGATTCCTGGCAAATATATTTTGTACAAAATTATCTGAGCCCGTCCACCAAATTGTCAAGGTGATCTCTGTAGGACGGGAACCTAACACTATTTCCTACCTGTTATGTGCCATCCTTGGCTTCTGTATAATCAGGGGGTGTTTGTTCCACATGCATGCTGGATCCACTCTGCCTTTTGCCATTTCTGGTGCTTCAAAGGCCTCCACTAATTCAAGGATGCAGGTACCAACATACATGCCGAGTCCACTCGGCTTTATAGTTACACTAATTAAAACCAGCCTATGGGGCAGACGGGCTAGTCAGGAGTGCATGGCCAAATGGAGTAGCCACACCTCCAGTACAAACTTACAAAGAAAAAAAGGGGGATTTCAGTCAGCACATCCCAGTGCACAGGTGCACGTTGCTATGGCTAAATGCACAAGGAAAGGAAAATACATACAATGCACTGGTTGGCAGTGTGCCGTTGCATTGTATGTACTTTCCTTTCCATGTGCATGCTGGAGGTGTGGCTACTCCATTTGGTCATGCACTCCTGACTAGCCCATCTGCCCCATAGGCTGATTTTAATTAGTCTAATATATAAAGCTGAGTGTATGTGTGTGTGTGTGTGTGTGTGTGTATGTCCGCTAAAGGAATCTACACTGCTGCAGCTACAATCACAAAATTTGACACACATGTACATCAGGGTCCGGGAAGGTTTTAGAACAGTTTTCAGCTCTCCAGGACGTACCGTTCCTGAGATATTCCCAAAAAATGCATAAGCCAATAGTAGCCTGGTCACATGACCCTTATCAGCCAATAGAAGCTCACAGGCAGTCTCCACACACCAGGTTTCTATGACAATCTAGCCAGTTCACTGCTGTAGGTCTGCATTAAAGAGGCAGAGCACTGTGGATGACAATGGTAAAGGGGTAGTTTGGTTACCATAAATATAACTTATGTTTTAGACTAATTTATCGTCAATCATTACCTCATATAATGTAAATTTCACATATTTACTGTTCAGTAGTAATAAAAGATATATTCTTCCACAGCTACCCACCTTCCTCCTAAATTACTAAGGCATTGACCTGTAATTCAGGCCACCATCAAAAGAAGGACTTAAAAGCCCCACCCCCAGATCCCACTAAGTCACGCCCCTGACTCAGTCAGGACATGCCCCTTCCATGCCGCATTTAACTGGGATTAAAAATATAGGTAAAAATCACCTTCTTTCAGCTGCAGGGGTGGGGGGAGGGTGACTTTCTCCCTGCAGCTCATTGCTCAGACTGCACAGTGCTGCTGGTGAGAGTGAGCTGTTCAAAAGGACATCCCTGTATCCATCCAGGCCCTGCGCATGACAGAGGACAGGGAGTCTGAAAGCCAGACTGTCCAGCCTAAAACAAGACCTCTGGCCACCCTAGGGGCAGGCTGATGTTAGGGTGGCCAGATGTCCGGCTTTAGGCTGGACAGTCCAGTTTTCTGGCTACCTGTTCTCCGTCCGACGCAGTGCCTGGACAGACACAGGGATGTCCACCCTTTCAGTAGCTCACACTCAGACAGCTTCTCCTCCGTGTCTTCACTGAGCCAGGGGGGCGTGGCCTCATGTTTAGTGGTGTGTCTTCATGGGAACTGGGGGCGCTGTTTCACGTTTGGGGGAATGGCCGGTGAGGTCTGGCTTTCTGGGGTGAAGACAGTAGCCACTCTAGCTGCTGTGGAGGTCACACTTAAAGGGGCAGGCTGCTGTAGAGGTCACTGTTAAAGGGGCGGGCTGCTGTAGAGGTCACTGTTAAAGGGGTGGGTTGCTGTAGAGATCACTGTTAAAGGGGCGGGCTGCTATAGAGGTCACTGTTAAAGGGGCGGGCAGCTGTAGAGGTCACTGTTAAAGGGGCGGGCAGCTGTAGAGGTCACTGTTAAAGGGGCAGACAGCTGTAGATGTCACTGTTAAAGGGGCGGGCTGCTGTAGAGGTCACTGTTAAAGGGGCGGCCTGCTGTAAAGGTCACTGTTAAAGGGACGGGCTGCTGTAGAGGTCAATGTTAAAGGGGTGGGCTGCTGTAGAGGTCACTGTTAAAGGGGTGGGCTTCTGTAGAGGTCACTGTTAAAGGGGCGGGCACTGTAGAGGTCACTCTCGATATCTTTTAACGACACACACACACAAAGAGTAAATTACATAAATTAAATATACCCGGGCGAAGCCGGGTACTTCAGCTAGTGTAACTATAAAGCTGAGTGGACTCGGGATGCATGTTGGTACCTGCATCCCTGAATTAGTGGAGGCCTTTCAAGCACCAGAAATAGCAAAAGGCAGAGTGGATCCAGCATGCATGTGGAACCAACACCCCCTGATTATACGGAAGACAAGGTTGGCACATAACAGGTAGGAAATAGTGTTAGGTTCCCGTCCTACAGAGATCACCTTGACGATTTGGTGGACGGGCTCAGATAATTTTGTACAAAATATATTTGCCAATAATATCTCTTATTTACTAAACAAGCATAGGATTAGCTTCAGAATAAATCATATCACTATGGCATTTTGTGCTTTATCTGCTTGGCAGTGTGCCATTGCATGGTATGTATTTTCCTTTCCTTGTGCATTTAGCCATAGCAACGTGCACCTGCGCACTGGGATGTGCTGACTGAAATCCCCCTTTTTTTCTTTGTAAGTTTGTATTGGAGGTGTGGCTACTCCTTTTGGACATGCACTCCTGACTAGCCCGTCTGCCCCATAGGCTGATTTTAATTAGTGTAACTATAAAGCTGAGTGAACTCGGCATGCATGTTGGTACCTGCATCCCTGAATTAGTGGAGGCCTTTGAAGCACCAGAAATGGCAAAAGGCAGAGTGGATCCAGCATGCATGTGGAACCAACACCCCCTGATTATACAGAAGACAAGGTTGGCACATAACAGGTAGGAAATAGTGTTAGGTTCCCGTCCTACAGAGATCACCTTGACGATTTGGTGGACGGGCTCAGATAATTTTGTACAAAATATATTTGCCAAGAATCTCTAATTTACTAACCAAGCATAGCATTAGCTTCAGAATACCTCATATCACTATGGCATTTTGTGCTTTATCTGGTTTTGTGCTTTATCTGGTGTGCCGTATCGAATCTTGGGATTTTTCAGCTGCGAAGCGAATCCGAATATTAGGTGATTCGTTCGCTTTTGTACGCATCGCTACGTAGTTTGTCCGCTAAATTATACGCTATTCTACGTATAATGTAGTTACTCTATACGCTGTTGCGCAGACTCCTCCCTGAAAGTTACTCTACACGCTGTTGCGTCTATTCAGCGATGCAGACTCCTCCCTGGTAGTTCCGCCCACTTCTCCTGCGTGCGAGGAAGATGTGGCAAGTCAGCAGAGTAAGATGCGGCGAGACAGCGAGGTCCTGACTGGGGAAGCATGTTGTGGGCAGACAACCCCTATGAGGAGAAGGAACTGGAAATCTATCTCTCACAACTCAACAGGAAGTCGGATGAGGTGCCTGCTGAGGTGGTGACTCCACTGGCTGACAAGGCAGAGACGGCAGGAGTTCCCGCTCCGCCGCGCAAGGACTACTCCTTACGCCAGAATTTGATGGTCCCTGAGGCTGTCACCCGGAACGCCCAGACCCTCTGGGAATATAAAAAGCTGGTGGAGGAGTGGGTGGTGCAAGTTTTGGAGCACCCACAGTCCGGTGACCCTAAGCTGGAGCGCCGAAGGGGAACCGTTATTTGGTTCAACGTGGAGCGGGGAGTCAATTTCATCGGCGATGAGGAGACAGCGGAGGAATTATATGTTAATCACCGTTCGGTTAAGTGGCTGCATCTTCCGCCCATATGCTACAATCTCCACGCAGGGGATTACGTGGAGTATACCCCCATGAAGAGCCTCCAAGGCCCCTTTGCTACTGGGGTGAAAATCTTAAAGCGACCACCTACTCCTGCAGCGCCCCCGGAAGACTGGAGTGAGGAGGCCCAGGCCGCAGAAGAGGCTTGTGACCTTGAGATTTGAAGAGAAATCCCAAGGTCAGGATCAGCTGGAACCCCTGATTCCTGATTTGCCGCCACCGATACCACCGATCCTTCGTGTGGGACAGATGACCACGAACACTTTCGCGTACCACCCAACTGTGTTACAGTACCACTACCAACTGCCATGCCCATGGCAGTTGCAGGCCGCACAGTCTGCCGCTCGTGGAAGACCGTTACCATTACCATTACAGCTGGAGATTCTGTCACCTGGTATGCCGGCAGGAGGATCTGGCCACTACAGAGTGATGGGCAGGGCCAAAGTTACCACTGCCTTTGCCAGTGTGACAGCCCAGTCACCAAGAAGGCCATCCTTGAGAGGTCGGCGGGGGTCTGCTGCCGCAGCCAGGGCCGCTTTCATGATGAGGCAGGAGCGCCCTCTCATGTCCTTTAGCTCCAGCAGTTTTTATAGGAGCCACAACATGGACTTATCCTGAAGGGTGGGCACTAGTTGGCCCTTGTTTTTAGTTTTGTTGCCCCGCATTTGTCCTCACCCAGATGGCTATGGATTGTTAGGACTCCCCCCATCAAAAAAAGTTTTTTTTATCCAAGTTGCGCATACGTGCGCCTCATCCCTTTTTTCCCCCTTTTCAGGTTATTTGGGGAGCCCCTCGAAAGAGGGTTTTTTAAAGGGAACCTTTGCTGCTATTTTTTTTACCCATTTGGATTACTGGTTTTTTACTTTTATTCTATTAATTTTTTTGCAATGCCTCATTGCTAAGGGACTTGATTAGTAGTATTAGTACTATACTACGGTGCAATAAATACATATTGCAGTGTATTATGCCTGCAATATCCAGGCACCTTATTGGGCCCTGCCAGAGGTGTATTTAGAAATATAGTTTATGTAGAGGGGCCATATTAGACTGCCCCCAGCAGCCATAACAAAAATTAACCAGAGGTTGCATCAAGGCCAATAGGGTTATTAGTTATCCTTTTAAACCGTTCGATGGAGTGGTCAATTTAGACTGTTGCATCTAATTTGTCAAACATGGTTATTTCTGATGTTGGCTGTTATAACTGGAGCCCATCTGTGAATTACAGCTGGCTCCCTCTACAGATGATAAGGGCACAGCTTCCCCCACCAACCCTGTGGATATAACAGCACTACCATTTGCGGGAGCACACTGAGTAAATGGATTTATAGGTACTTCTCATTGAGGCAAGGTAAATAAAAGAAATGTTAGGCCACATCCACACTATGGCTACATTTTAATGATGGTCACACATCCATTTTAAGAACAATGGTAATGTGTGGGGTTATTCACGTGGTCTTTTTTTTTACAACCAGTGAATAACAGACATAAAAAATAGAACATGTTCCATTTTTTCCATTTTCACGGGCAGACAACCCCCATACAATTGAAGAAGAACATTTTTAACATCCTATTCTCAGAAAATCATCAGTGAAAAAAGGTCTGTTAAAAATTGACTGTTTTGCTGTTTTTAACAGACTTTTTTCATTGTTGTGTTGTCGGAATTCTTCTGATCTCTGAACCTATTGAACCCATAACTTCCTTATCTTCTTGGAGGGTTTCTTTTCCATTGTGTAGGATTTGGTAAAATAAAATGAGATCAACAGCAGAGGCAGCTGCAGATTTCAGAATTGTGTAATGTTTTGTGTTATAATGACAACTCCCCTGCAGTATACAAGACATACAAGCAGTAAGCTAGGCCTGCAAGAAGCAAGGACTGTGGTCACATGACCGAATGTGAAAGTCCTGAAGCCACAGGTCCCAACTGTCCTGGATCCGGCTGGACAGTCCCGGTTTTTCACCTCTGCCCCACGGTCCCTGGTGGTTGCCTGCATGTCCCGCTATGCCTGCCTAGCTCTTACTAAAAGCGCTCTGCTAATGGCTAATAATAGCCGTTATCAAGAGCTTAAGGACCTGTGGAAGTCACCATCATGTGAGAAGTGGTGTTAAAGGACCTGTGATGACATCACCATCATGTGATCATTGCAACAGGGGCAGAATTCAACAGTTGAAAGGGAAGAGGTGGTGAAAGACCTGTGATGATGTCTTGTGACTTGGGGTTGGGGGGGGGATGGGGCTGAAGAAATTGAAGAAGCATGCATTCCATATAAGAGCCAGGGAAATGCTGGGAGTGGTAGTTGTCTTCTCTTATGCCTCCTCCTACTTTAATGTCCTCTGATATCATTTAATAACAGACTGGACATGCTGGAAGTTGTAGATCCCCCCTCATACCGTCTCCTCCTGAAATGCGCTCTAATATTACATAATAGCCACGGTATGCTAGGAGATTAAATGAGGGACATGAACATGTAGAGTCTGTGTGGGTAAAAATACATGGAGGCAACAACAATAATGAAAATTATAATAGGAGTTTATTATAAACCACCTAATATACCAGAGTCCACAGAAAATCTACTACTTAACAAAATAGATGAGGCAGGCAAATCATAATGAGGTTGTTATTATGGGGGACATCAACTACCCAGATATATACTGGGAAACTGAAACCTGTACATCTCATAAAGGAAACAGGCTCTTGGCAATAACCAAAGACAATTACCTTTCCCAACTGGTTCAGGACCCGACTAGAGGGACAGCCACACTGAACTTAGCATTAACCAATAGACCTGACAGAAAAACAGATGTGCAAGTTGGGGGACACCTGGGAAATAGTGACCATAAAATAATAACCTTCCAATTGTCATTCAAAAGTGTGTTTCTTCAGGGAGAAACTAACTGGGACAAAGTCCTCAAAAATAAAAATACAGCCACAAAATGGGATATTCTTAAAAGCATCCTAAAATCTAATTGTGAGAGGTACATACATTATGGGAATTAAAGGGTGAGGAACAAGAAAAAAACAATATGGATAAATAGAAATGTAAAGAAAGCAATAAATGACAAAAAGAAAGCATTTTAATCACTAAAACAGGAGGGTAGCGAGGAAGCATTGAAAAGCTATAAGGAAAAAATACACTATGTAAAAGATAAATTAAAGCAGCAAAACTAGAGACCAAGAGATTAATCGCCAAAGAGAGTAAAACTAACCCTAAAATGTTCTTCAATTATATAAATGGTAAAAAGTATAAATCGGAAGGTTGTCAGCCCTTTACAGAGTAATGAGGGGAGCGTTGCAGAGAGCGATGAGGAGAAAGCAAAGCTATTAATTATTTTTTTCTCCACTGTATAAACCGAAGAAAATAAACCGTCAGATGAAATGCAGAATGTAAAAGTAAATTCCCCATTAAACATGACCTGTCTGGCCCAGGAAGAAATTTAGCGGCGTCTTAAAAAGATTAAAACTGCCGGGACCAGATGGCATACACCCCTGTATCCTAAGAGAATTAAGTAATGTCATAGCCAGACCCTTATTTCTGATACTTAAGGACTCTATACTGACAGGGAGTATTTCACAGGATTGGCACACAGCAAATGTGGTACCAATATTCAAAAAGGGTCCAAAAACAGAGCCCGGAAAATGTAGACCGGTAAGTTTAACATCTGTCATTGGTAAACTGAAGGTTTTTCTAAGAGATGCTATCTTGGAGTACCTCAATGAAAATAAGCAAATAATGTCATATTAGCATGGCTTCAAGCGGGATCGGTCATGTCAAACTGCTAGCACAGTAAAATTGCACAGTAATTGCACAGCAAGGCTTGCACAGTAAAATACCAATTTTTGCAGATGACACTAAACTGTGTAAAATAATTGCACGGAAGAGGACAGTATTCTGCTACAGATGGATCTGGATAGACTGGAGGCTTGGGTCGAGAAGTGGCAAATGAGGTTTAACAATGACAAATGTAAGGTTTTGCACAGTTAACTATACATACTAAATGGTAAAACACAGGGTAACACTAAAGGCTCATGGGCCCTTGTGCAAGAGTTCAGTTTGGGCCCCCCCCCGAGCACTGGTGCACCTAGCTTTTCTGCCGGCCAAGTCAAAAACTGAACCCCCCCATGCCAAATTCTCACCTAACCTTTTCCCTCCTAACATTACGTATATCACTACAGAACATACAGGGTAAGGCTACATTCACATGACAGTTGTTTTTGCAGCCTCCGATCTGCATATTTTGTGGCTCAGATGCGGACCGATTCACTTCAATGAACACTGTGTGCTGTCCGCATCCGTATGTCCATTCCTATTTTTGTCTGTTTTGCGGACAAGGATAGGCATTGTTACAGTGGATCTGCAAAAAAAAACGGATGCCATACGGAACATCATCCTTTTTTTGCGGATCCGCAATTTGCAGACTGCAAAACACAATGTTCGTGTGAATGTAGCCTAATACAGCGCCCCATACCTCATACATCCAGTGACGTCTCCTCTGATGTAGATCTTCTCTTTCCTCATCTTCTCATTTCAGACTGGAAGCCATTTTTCAGCCATTTCTCATCTCTGCAGTTTGACAGAAAAAAATCTTAGTTTACTACTTTTCCATCATCCTCCCATCTTCTGGACAAATAATCCTACCACCCCCAGTACTGTGCCACTAGTACCACACAGATAGTGCCCTTCAATAATTATTGGCACACAGTGTCCTAAAATAACTGCACCCAGCAAATAGTGTCCCGTAATAGTGTGAACATAACGCCCCCCCAGAAATAACTGCGCTGATACTGTGCCAGGGGGCCCCCCACAGTAATAGTGTGAACATAACGTCCCGCAGAAATAACTGTGCTATGTGGATACTGTGCCTGGGTGCCCCCACAGTACTAGTGCCCCCCAAAGTCCCAACTAATAATTCTCTGCCAGAGCGCACTTGTTAGTAATAGTGCCCCCAACAGTACTAATGTCCCCACTGTGCCCCAGAAGTAATAATGTTTCCAATGTGCCAGTAGGAAGTGCCCCAATAATGTGTCAGAAGTGCCCCCAAAATTTCACCCCAATAATGTGCCAGTAAGAAGTGCTCCCCACCCATAGATGCCCCCCAAATTATGTGCCAGTAAGAAATGCCCCCAGTGCCCCCATGTGCCAGTAAGGAATGCCCCCAGTGCCCCCATGTGCCAGTAAAAATGCCCCCAGTGCCCCCATGTGCCAGTAAAAATGCCCCCAGTGCCCCCATGTGCCAGTAAAAAATGCCCCCAAGTGCCAGTAACAAATGCCCCCAGTGCCAGTAAAAATGCCCCCAGTGCCCCCATGTGCCAGTAAGAAATGCCCCCAGTGCCAGTAAAAATGCCCCAAGTGCTCCCGTGCCATTAAGAAATGTCCCCAAGTGCCAGTAACAAATGCCCCCAGTGCCCACATGTGCCAGTAAGAAATACCCCCATGTGCCAGTAAAAATGCCCCCAGTGCCAGTAAAATGCCCTCAGTGCCCCCATGTGCCAGTAAAAAATGCCCCCAGTACCAGTAAAAATGCCCCCAGTGCTCCCATGCCATTAAGAAATGCCCTCAGTGCCCCCATGTGCCAGTAACAAATGCCCCCAGTGCCACATGTGCCAGTAAAAATGGCCCCAGTGCCTGTAATAATGCCCCCAGTGCCAGTAAAAATGCCCCCATGTGCCACTAAAAATGCCCCCAGTGCCCCCTTTTGCCGGTAAAAATGCCCCCATGTGCCAGTGAAAATGCCCCCAGTGCCCCCATGTGCCAGAAAAAATGCCCCCATGTGCCAGTAAAAATGCCCCCAGTGCCCCCATGTGCCAGTAAAAATGCCCCCAGTGCCCCCATGTGCCAGTAAAAATGCCCCCAGTGCCCCAATGTGCCAGTAAAAATGCCCCCAGTGCCCCCATGTGCCAGTAAAAATGCCCCCAGTGCCCCCATGTGCCAGTGAAAATGCCCCCATGTGCCAGTAAAAATGCCCCCAGTGCCAGTAAAAATGCCCCCAGTGCCCCCATGTGCCAGTAAAAATGCCCCCAGTGCCCCCAATAGAGCTCCGGTCCGGGACTGCAACAATAAAAAAATAAACACTTATACTTACCTCCATGGAGCTGGCAGTGATGCGATGCAGGCCTCTTCCGGCCTGTGTCCCGCGCTGTATGGCTCAGGCGGCGCGATGACGTCTGAGGACGGCGATACAGATGACTATGGAGATGAGCGCTTCCACAATGGAAGTGCTCATCTCCTTCTGCCCCGCCGCCGCCGCCCCCTACTGTGCGCAGGGCCGCGCCACACCTGTCTAATTGGCGGTGCGGCAATGCAAGTGGCAAGAGGGGCCCTCGGGGAAAAAGAAAGAAAGTAAAGAAGATTTTTACATAAACATAGAAGAGGATTCTTTATGGTAAGAGCAGTGAGGCTATGGAACTCTCTGCCTGAGGAGGTGGTGATGGTAAGTTCAAGAGGGACTTGGATGTATTTCTGGAGTGTAATAATATTCCAGGCTATAGCTACTAGAGATGGGTCGTTGATCCAGGGAGTTATTCTGATTGCCTGATTGGAGTCAGGAAGGATTTTTTTCCCCTAAAGTGGGGAAAATTGGCTTCCTCTGGATCAACTTGCAGGATAATAGGCTGAACTAGATGGACAGATGTATTTTTTCAGTCTTATAAACTGAGTTACTATGTTTGTTACTGTGCAGGTTTTCTTTTCCATCTGAATTAAACCGATTTCAGATGCAAATCACCCAAACTCATGCAAATTGAGCATGAGGCCTCTATCACACGGTCAGAATTTTGCATCATGATTTTATCATGATTTGGAAGCCAAAAGTAGAATGGGGCCAAAACCCAGAAGACTTGCAAATATTTCCTTCACGTTATCTCTGTTTTGAACCCACTCCTGTTTTTGCCTTTGACAAATACTGATTAAATACTGATCAAATAGTGACGGCTTGAAGGCGGATGCTCAAAATACAGGATTCACTTTTTTTCTGATGGATCAAAAGAACAGAAAATTAAACAGTGATATGAAAACAGCCTCACTGCTGACACCCTCCCCACTGTCATGGGGCCACTACTTGAATCTTGGGCCACTGCACGGTTAAGTCTATGCCGATAAATTAGACATGATGCTAATATTGACCTGTAAGGCTGAGTTCACACTTTTGTTATTTGGTCAGTTATTTCCATTGTTTATTGTGAGTCAAATTCAGGAGCCAAGCATACTCTTGAATTAGATATCATGAATAGATCTGCACTTGTTCCGTGGTTTTGACCCGCACCTGTGGGGCTGACAATAACTGATGAGAATTACTAACCAAGCAAGTGAAGTGTGAACTAAGCCTAATACTGACAAACAGTCATTCTACAGCTAACTAATGGGATTCAAGCACACGTTTGCACTGCAACATGGATTAAAAGAACATTTTGCAACACTGTCCTCATTTTGTTCCATTAAAGAGTCATTGGGACGTGGGGCGTATGCGCGCTGTTCACTGGAGTAGATGCACGACGTGTGAGCTCCGTACCAGACACTGAACTGGACCCTCACTAGCACTGTTTTTACAGCTCTATTGGCACTTTATCATCTTTCTCACTGCTGTGGAGGATGACTTGATCGAAGAAGGACGGTAAAACCAGGGCGTCCCAGCCTCTGTCTCAATCTATTCCCGCCATCTTCTCCTTGCTCTCTGCTTCCAAGATGGTGGATCCCGCCTGGCCTGAAAGCAGTGATGATTCTGCCTCGCCGCCTCCGCCGCCCTACCTGCCCCCGACTTCTCCACCACCAGCTCTGCATTATCAGGAGTATCTCCTTTCTAACATCAAGCAGGTATTTCGGAATGCGTTATCCCACGCAGTTGCTGAATTTACTAAACAAATACAGGATTTGGGGCAGACGGTGGCGGATGTTTAGATCAAAGCGGAGAGCGTGGTGGATGCTATTGCAGCAGACAGGAGGGACATTGATGACCAGGCTGCTAAACTAGAAGCCTTAAAGAAGCTGGAGGACTTTGAAAATCGTTCCAGGAGGGCCAATCTACATGTTCGAGGGGTCCCAGAGAATATCGCCAACCTAACATGGCAACTATAGTACATTACTCAAGGCTCTCCTCCCACAACTTGATGTGTCGCTGTTTAGAATGGACAGAATTCACAGAGCCTTAACCAACCCCAGGAATCCTGACTTCCTAGGGATATAATCTTAAAACTTCATTATCCAGAAGTTCGGGAGCAAATTCTGGGGGCAGCCTGAAACCTTTCCACACTTCCAGGCCTACCAAATACAGCCTGTTTGCTTGCTTATTTAGCCCCTTCAACATTGGGGCAACGCAGGGCCTTGTGGCCTGTGACTTTATCTTTACAAAAAGCGCAGGTGAAGTACAGATGGGGATTCCCTTTTTCATTGATTTTCCAGATGCACTCTCGCTATTATACTATCTGCAACCTGGAAGAGGGCATGGAAGCCCTGCAAAAGGCGGGAATCCCAATGGCGTCCCCGCAACCTATGCCGCAGAGAACCCCAAGACCCGCCAGATCATGGGTTCAGCCCTCGAGACCCGGAGCCAAACCGACCTCTCCTGTGAGCTCTAATGGATGAGAGGAGTATTTTTGAAGATGTTTGTTCTTCTGTTATCCTGGCCTACCTGGACCTATCCTTTTTACTCCCTTCGGACTCCCTCACTCTGATGGAACCTTCACACCCCTGGAAGTCGCTTTACTATGCTAATGTGTGGGACGCTGCGCCACCTAAAGACTTGGGGTGTTGGCCCAGCCATGACACATGACAACAAGGTTTTCTCAGGGACTCCCTTTACTTTTTCTTTTTTTTTCCCTACCTTAAACCACTTTGTTAAGGTGGGGATGGGGAGAGCAAACTCAGAGATGTGCAATGCATTAACCAAGTTTTTAAGATACAAACTGGAAAGGGTCATACCACATCTAATGCTAATCAGATATATCAGTTTTTTTTAGCAGTTTTTTCAATTCCTCTATAAGAAGAGGTCTGAATTTTTGGCTGGGGCTGGACTCCCCACCCTCTCCACTGAGGCCCTCATGAGCTTGAACAAACCGATTTCTTTGCTCAAGGTAGAGCTGACGATCCGTGACTTTTCTCAGGGTAAAGCGCCGTGCCCCGATGGCCTTACAGCCATGTACTATAAAAGTATCTCCCTATTCTCTCTCCCCATATTTGTGCTCTTTGTAATCACATTTTGCAGGGTCAGATGGTGCCACCTGAGTATTTAGATGCCTTGACAACAGTTATACCCTAACCTAAGAAAAATCACCTTTCACCAGCTAATTACCTCCCTATCTCTTTAAATGTTGATACTAAGATTTTTACAGCCAAGCTAGCTCGTCACCTGAACCAACTGCTCCCTGATTTAGTTCACAATGATCAGGTGGGTTTCATTCCTGGGCACGAGGCCCCAGATAATATACGTAAACTTCTTTATGTCCTGCACTTGTCTAATGCACCCCGAAGTTCCCTAATGCTTATCTCCCTCAACATAGAGAAAACTTTTGACAGCCTCTCTTGGAACTATATTTTTGGGGTTTTACATGCAATGAGGTTTTGTGGACCATTTGTGGATGGCCTTCATGTCATCTACTCAAATTCACAGCATTTCTTAAATTGTCCTCGACTAGCATTTCTGCAATTCCAATTCACAGAGGCACAGGGATGTCCCCTTTCCCCGGCACTTTTTGCTCTGGCCATGGATCCTAGAGCAATTTTAATTAGAGATAATTTAGATATATCTGGAGCTAAGATCCACTCATGGCAATATAATGTCAACCTATTTGCTGACGAAATGCTTTTGACCCTGACTAATCCCTTGATATCTGTACCCAACTTATGGAAGTTATTGGAGGACTTCTCAAAAGTCTCTAGATTGCAAATTAATGCTTCTAAATTCAAGGCCTTGTACTGTAACTCCCCTCCTTTTATGAATAGTCTGTTGGAATCAGATTTGGGTTTGTCACCCGTAGAGATACACTCTCAAACCTGGGGATATGTATAACTCGCACATTAGATGGTATTTATCAGGCTAATTATCCCCCTGTGTTTCGCTCCATCAAAGCTGACCTTGCTAAATGGTATATTCCTCTACTGTCCTGGATTGGTAGAATCCATACTGTTAAAATGATGTCTCTCTCTCGTTTGCTTTGTTATTTATTTAGGGCCCTCCCAACCCCAGTCCCGATAAAAGTTCTTCATGATCTGCATAGGGCTATTTCTAGATTTATTTGGGCAAATAGGAGACCTAGGATCAAAATGTCAACTACATACAGTATGTTAATACACAAACTAATTGGAGGCCTATCCTTACCTAACTTTATTCAGTATTATAGGGCTGCCCGCCTGTCTCAGTTTCTATTACTTAACCTTAAAGATAGGGTTCCGAGTTGGGTCAAATTGGAATCTGAATTGTTGGCCCCTAGCAGTGCTCTTTTGGTCCACTGATCCCATTCCCAATACGGTAAAAACCATGATCTCTTCTCTGCCCCCGGACGAAGGTATGCCGAAACGCGCGTCGGGATAACGCCATCCCTGGCCCTTTGCTTGGTTTTAGTAACATAGTAACATAGTAACATAGTAACATAGTTTGTAAGGCCGAAAAAAAGACATCTGTCCATCCAGTTCAGCCTGTTTTCCTACAAGTTGATCCAGGGGAAGGCAAAAAAAACCCCTGTGAGGTAGAAGCCAATTTTCCTCACTTTAGGGGGAAAAAATCCTTCCCGACTCCAGTCAGGCAATCAGAATAACTCCCTGGATCAACGACCCATCTCTAGTAACTATAACCTGTAATATTATTACCCTCCAGAAATATATCCAGGCCCTTCTTGAACTCTCTTAGTGAACTTACTATCACCACCTCCTCAGGCAGAGAGTTCCATAGTCTCACTGCTCTTACCGTAAAGAATCCTCTTCTATGTTTATGTACAAACCTTCTTTCCTCCAGACGCAGAGGATGTCCCCTCGTCACAGTCACAGTCCTCGGGATAAATAGATGATGGGAGAGATCTCTGTACTGACCTCTGATATATTTACACATAGTTATTAGATCTCTCCTCAGTCGTCTTTTTTCTAAAGTGAATAACCCTAATTTTGATAATCTTTCTGGGTACTGTAGTCCACCCATTCCAGTTATTACTTTAGTTGCCCTCCTCTGAACCCTCTCCAGCTCTGCTATGTCTGCCTTGTTCACAGGAGCCCAGAACTGTATACAGTACTCCATATGTGGTCTGACTAGTGATTTGTAAAGTGGCAGGACTATGTTCTCATCACGGGCATCTATGCCTCTTTTGATGCAACCCATTATCTTATTGGCCTTGGCAGCAGCTGTCTGACACTGGTTTCTGCAGCTTAGTTAGCTGTTCACTAAAATTCCTAGGTCCTTTTCCATGTCAGAGTTACCCAATGCTTTACCATTTAGTATGTACTGGTGACTTGCATTATTTCTTCCCATATGCATAACCTTACATTTTTCAGTGTTAAACCTCATCTGCCACTTTTCTGCCCAAGCCTCCAGTCTATCCAGATCCTGCTGTAGCAGTGCACTGTCCTCCTCTGTGTTAATTACTTTACACAGTTTAGTGTCATCTGCAAAAATTGATATTTTACTGTGCAAGCTTTCCACAAGATCATTAATAAATATATTGAAGAGAATAGGACCCAATACAGACCCCCGTGGTACCCCACTAGTGACAGTGACCCAATCTGAGTATGTACCGTTAATAACCACCCTCTGTTTTCTATCACTAAGCCAGTTACTTACCCACATACAGACATTTTCTCCCAGGCCAAGCATTCTCATTTTGTATACTAACCTTTTATGTGGTACCATGTCAAACGCTTTGGAGAAGTCCAAATATACGACATCCATTGAGTCGCCGCGGTCAAGTCTAGAACTTACCTCCTCATAGAAACTGATTAAATTGGTTTGACATGACCGATCCCTCATGAAGCCATGCTGATATGGAGTTATTTGCTTATTTTAATTGAGGTACTCCAAGATAGCATCTCTCAGAAAACCTTCAAACAGTTTACCCACAACAGAAGTTAAACTTACCGGCCTATAGTTTCCAGGCTCTGTTTTTGGACCCTTTTTGAATATTGGCACCACATTTGCTATGCGCCAATCCTGTGGAACACTCCCCGTCAGTATAGAGTCCTTAAATATCAGAAATAAGGGTCTGTCGATTACATTACTTAATTCTCTTAGGATACGGGGGTGTATGCCATCCGGTCCTGGTGATTTGTCTATTTTAATATTTTTAAGACGTTGCTGCACCTCTTCCTGAGTCAGAGAGGGCACTTTTAAAGGGGAATTTACTTTTATACTCTGCATTTCATCTGACATTTTATTTTCCTCAGTGAATACAGTGGAGAAAAAGTTATTTAGTAGCTTCGCTTTCTCCTCATTGCTCTCTGCTACTCCCCCCTCATTACTCTGTAAGGGGCCGACACCTTCAGGTTTATACTTTTTAGTATTTATATAATTGAAGAACATTTTAGGGTTAGTTTTACTCTCTTTGGCGATTAATCTCTCGGTCTCTAGTTTGGCTGTTTTTATGTGTCTTTTACATATTCTATTTTTTTCCTTATAGTTTTTCAATGTTTCCTCACTCCCCTCCTGTTTTAGTGATTTAAATGCTTTCTTTTTGTCATTTATTGCTTTCTTTACAGTTCTATTTATCCACATTGGTTTTTTCTTGTTTCTTATTATTTTATTCCTATATGGTATGTACCTCTCACAATTAGATATTAGGATGCTTTTAAAAATATCCCATTTTGTGGCTGTATTTTTATTTTTGAGGACTTTGTCCCAGTTAGTTAGGCCTATGGCCTCTCTTAGTTGGCTAAATTTAGCTTTTTTGAAGTTTGGTATTTTTGTTCCTCCCTGAAGAAACACTCTTTTGAATGACAATTGGAAGGTTATTATGTTATGGTCACTGTTTCCCAGGTGTCCCCCAACCTGCACACCTGTTGTTCTGTCAGGTCTATTGGTTAATAGTCCCCCATATTAATTAGTTAAAGTCCCCCATAATAACGACCTCATTATGATTTGCCACCTCGTCTATTTCATTTAGAAGTAGATTTTCTGTGGTCTCTGATATATTGGGTGGTTTATAATAAACCCCTATTAGTATTTTATTATTGTTTTTGGCTCCATTTATTTCTACCCACAGTGACTCCACATCTTTATGTCCCTCACTTATATCTTCCTGGAGTGTGGGCTTTAGGCATGATTTTACATAAAGGCAGACCCCTCCCCCTCTCCGGTTTTGACGATCCTTTCTAAAAAGATTGTAACCCTGTACATTAACTGCCCAGTCATAGCTATCATCCAGCCATGTCTCAGTTACTCCCACTATGTCATAATCCTCCTCACACATCACTAATTCCAGTTCACCAGTTTTATTAGCTAGGCTTCTGGCATTAGTGTACATACAATTAAGAGGTTGATGTATATTTCTTACCCTACACCTTTCCTTCTGATCTGTTCTAGTTCCTCCTTCCATTCCTCCCCCAGTTCCATTACCTTGCCCCAGGTCTCTATCTGCACTATCTTCCCCTCCTATAATGTAGTTACCCTCCCCCCCAGTCC
Organism: Rhinella marina; assembly: GCA_900303285.1. NCBI lineage: Eukaryota > Metazoa > Chordata > Amphibia > Anura > Bufonidae > Rhinella > Rhinella marina. The sequence goes on along the minus strand of ONZH01009086.1, from coordinate 3,982 downwards.
CTAGTTTAAACACTCCTCCAGCCTTCTAGCCATCTTCTCCCCCAAAACAGCTGCCCCTTCCCCATTGAGGTGCAGCCCATCCCTACGGTAGAGCCTGTAGCCGACAGAGAAGTCGGCCCAGTTCTCCAGGAACCCAAACCCCTCCTTCCTACACCAGTTCTTGAGCCACTTGTTTACCTCCCTAATCTCCCGCTGCCTTTCTTGTGTGGCTCGTGGTACAGGCAGTATTTCGGAAAACACTACCTTGGAGGTCCTTGCCCTAAGCTTATGCCCTAGATCCCTAAAATCATTTTTAAGGACACTCCCCCTACCTCTAACTTTGTCATTGGTACCGATATGGACCATGACTGCTGGATCTTCTCCAGCCCCTCCCAGTAATCTGTCAACCCGATCCACGATGTGCCGAACTCGAGCGCCTGGAAGGCAGCACACCATCCGACGATCCCGGTCTTTGTGACAGATTGCCCTCTCTGTACCCCTAATAATGGAGTCGCCCACTACCAGCACCTGTCTGGCCTGCCCTGCTCTCCTGGCCCCCTGCTTACTGGAGCTGACATTCCCCTGACTGGCAGAGGAAGTGTCTGGCTGCAGCAGTGCTCTCCCTGAAGTAACATCCCCCTCATCTGCCAAACTTGCAAACTTGTTGGGGTGTGTCAGATCAGGGCTAGCCTCCCTGGCCTCCTCACTACCACCCTCCCCCACATCTACCCCATAGAGTGCTTTCTCACTGAGCAGCAAACTCTTTTCAAAATTGTCAGTGCTTCTCAGCGTTGAAATTCGCCCGCTTAGATACACGATGTGCGATTCCAAGCGGACAATTTGCTCACATTTTGAACAAATATATGCACCCTTAAACGGCTGTTCCAGGACTGCATACATCATACAAGATGTGCACTGGACTGCGCTGTCAATGATGGAAGCCATTCTTTTCAAAAATCTTTTTATTGTTTTATATAACACAAACAATAATGGTAGGCATTACACAGTACAGAATGGTCTAGAAAGACCAGCAAAGGTACACAGAGTCTGTACTTGAGAGGGGCCTAGCACCCCATAGAGGCAATTAAACAGTGTATAATTGTACATATATAAGCCGTTTCCATGGTAATCTGGAAGGACAAACGCCTTGTGGGTAATACCTAGTAATCACTTATATCTAAGCAAATCAGTCAAATGGATAGGAACGGGGTGGGTAGGAGATAGGGAAGAGGGGAAGGGGAGGGGGGAGGGGGGCGGGAAGATGACACAAGCTTCTCATAGCAATCATCAGGGAAAAGATCCATAAGCCATGTAAAATATCTAAATACACGTTTGTCGTGAATGCCAGGGGGGGGGGAATAGTAATTTCCCATTAGAATTCTGCAGTAGGAAACTGTCTGTATTTCACCCAAGGAAGCCAAGTAGTTCTAAAAGCAGGATGTGTTTTAGAGTCCCAGCTTGCTAGCTCTTCTAGACGATATATAGCATCTACTCTGTCTTGCCATTGTCTAAGTGTCGGGGGGTCTTTAGACTTCCAGTATGTAGGAATCAGAATCCTGGCAGCGGCCAATAATTGTCTGGTCAATTTCTGAACATGCGAGGGAGGTTTATCTTGAAATAAATGAAGCAGGCATATCTCCGGTAATACCGGGAGGTTAATGTGCAGTATTTCATTAATGTGTGAAACAATTGTGGTCCAATAAGTGCTTATACGCGGACACGTCCACCACATATGGAAATAAGTGCCAGGATGTTCCACACATCTCCAACAGCGTGGGTCATAGCAAGGATTATATTTATTTAATAAGATTGGAGTTAGGTGCCACATCGTCAGGACCTTATATCCACTTTCCTGCATTCTTACACAATGAGAAACTTGTTTAGTAGTCTTGAACAGAGTTCCAATGTCAGAAGACGAAAAGGTCCTGTCAAGGTCTTTTTCCCAGGCCTCTATAAATGGGAGAGGAGTTTGGGCTGGTGGAGTTATAAGGAGTTTATTCAATGTGGAGACCACTTTTTTGGGGGGTTTAAGCTGGGAGAGTAGTGTTTCGAACTTCGTCATTGGCCTACTTATGTTTGCTCCTTTAAGAATCTTCCGGAGGGAGGTAACAAATCTATTATAAACCAGAGTGGGTATAGGTGGGCATTGTAATACTTCTGCGAGTGTGGAACTGGAAGGGATCGTGTCAGATTCCATGACTGTATCCAACATAATATTACTATAGCTCATCTCTCTAGGGATGGTGGAGTTGTATATAGCATCTTCACTAAAGATCAGGTCTTTAATCTGTAAAAGAGGGGATGGGAAAGGAGCGCATATCTTCCGTATGCTGTCTAAACCAAAAATCCTAATAGTTTCACTAATCAATGGGTTCCTTCCTGAAAGCGGGGAGGAATCGGGTTTTCAGAGAATATAATATGTCGAAGCGGGAACTGTAATATGTCTTCCTCTATTAGAACCCACAGTTTGTGGGGGGGTTTCCTGTACCAGTCTATTATTCTATGTAAATGGACAGCCTGTACAAATGTATGTGGGGTAGGTAGATCAATTCCCCCATGACACCGTGGACGTTGTAAAATATCATATCTAATTCTGGTTTTTTGGAGTCCCAAATATATTTTAGATAAAATCTTATTTAGTGATGTGAAGAATACATGTGGTATATGTATTGGTACGGACTGAAGCAGATAAGTGACCTTGGCCAAATAAGGCATTTTGCTATATTCTTCCTCCCGAACCACGATATATATGGAGTAGGCCAGGTTGCTAATATTTTGTTAATTGATTGTAATAGCGGTGGGAAGTTCAATTTATATAACTGGCTAAGTTCAGGGGAGATTTTGATACCCAGAAACTTAATGGATGGTTGAGTCCAGTCAAAGGGTGAGTCTCTGGAGATCTGAGAGGTTTGTTTGGAAGGTAGAGAGATATTGAGCACTTGAGATTTACTCATATTTACTTTAAAATTGGAAATTGCACCAAATTCCGAAAAAAGGCGTTCTATTACAGGCAGAGAGGACGCAGGATTCGCTAACATCAACAGTAAGTCATTAGCGTAAGCAGCGGCTTTGTGCTCTCTACCCTCCACAGCAAGTCCCTTAATGTCTGGGTTCCCCTTATTTTTTGTAATAAAGTTTCCATCATAACGACAAAAAGCAATGGAGAGAGGGGGCAACCTTGTCTGGTGCCATTTGAGATAGAGAACACAGGGGATAATATTTCATTGACCATTACCGTAGCTGAAGGGGCAGCATACATTGTAAAGATGGCCGCAATGAAACTCAGTGGAACCCCAAAAGCCGCAAGTGCCTGAGCGCAAGTATAACCAGTCTACTCGATCAAATGCTTTTTCAGCGTCTGTACTCAATAGTACTAAAGGCTTTTTAATGTTTTTTTGCATGTGCAATCAATTGTATGACTCTGTAAATATTGTCCTTGCCCTCTCTGCCTGGGACAAAACCGACCTGATCGGGTGCTATAAGGGAGGGCAAGATATTCTGAAGTCTCTGGGCTAAGATTTTAGCGAATAGTTTGAGGTCAACATTAAGCAGCGTATGGGTCTATAATTGCTACATAGACTAGGATCTTTCCCATCCTTAGGTATGATAGTAATTTGAGCAAGTAGAGTTTGTTTATGAAAGGGCGCCCCTAACATAGCTGATTCATATAGTCTAAGAAGATATGGTGCGAGGACATCTGAAAATGTGGAATAATAGTGTGACGAGAGCCCGTCGGGACCTGGACATTTGTTCTTAGGGGAAGATCTAATTGCTTCTATTAATTTCTTGAGGGGAGACTGGTGAGCACAGTTTCTGGGACTGTGCTTCAGTGATTTGGGGGAGTGAGAGAGAGGAAAGAAAGGATGTGATCGAATTCTCTCTGTTCTGGAGGTCTGCTTCTTGCAAATTTGGGTTAATGTTATATAATTGAGAATAATAAGAGCAAAACTCTTTCGCGATAACCTTGGTGTCAAAGACCGAGGAGCCTGTAGCGTCTTTTTAA
>ONZH01009085.1:0-31362 GCA_900303285.1 Rhinella marina | reverse complement strand
CCCCAGCAGAACCAAATACCACAGTGCAGCACAATATACTGCCCCAGCAGAACCAATACCACAGTGCAGCACAATATACTGCCCCAGCAGAACCAATACCACAGTGCAGCACAATATACTGCCCCAGCAGAACCAAATACCACAGTGCAGCACAATATACTGCCCCAGCAGAACCAAATACCACAGTGCAGCACAATATACTGCCCCAGCAGAACCAAATACCCACAGTGCAGCACAATATACCTGCCCAGCAGAACCAAATACCACAGTGCAGCACAATATACTGCCCCAGCAGAACCAAATACCACAGTGCAGCACAATATACTGCCCCAGCAGAACCAAATACCACAGTGCAGCACAAATATACTGCCCCAGCAGAACCAAATACCACAGTGCAGCACAATATACTGCCCCAGCAGAACCAAATACCACAGTGCAGCACAATATACTGCCCCAGCAACCAAATACCACAGTGCAGCACAATATACTGCCCCCAGCAGAACCAAATACCACAGTGCAGCACAATATACTGCCCCCAGCAGAACCAAATACCACAGTGCAGCACAATATACTGCCCCAGCAGAACCAAATACCACAGTGCAGCACAATATACTGCCCCAGCAGAACCAATACCACAGTGCAGCACAATATACTGCCCCAGCAGAACCAAATACCACAGTGCAGCACAATATACTGCCCCAGCAGAACCAAATACCACAGTGCAGCACAATATACTGCCCAGCAGAACCAAATACCACAGTGCAGCACAATATACTGCCCCAGCAGAACCAAATACCACAGTGCAGCACAATATACTGCCCCCAGCAGAACCAAATACCACAGTGCAGCACAATATACTTGCCCAGCAGAACCAAATACCACAGTGCAGCACAATATACTGCCCCAGCAGAACCAAATACCACAGTGCAGCACAATATACTGCCCCAGCAGAACCAAATACCACAGTGCAGCACAATATACTGCCCCAGCAGAACCAAATACCACAGTGCAGCACAATATACTGCCCCAGCAGAACCAAATACCACAGTGCAGCACAATATACTGCCCCAGCAGAACCAAATACCACAGTGCAGCACAATATACTGCCCCAGCAGACCAAATACCACAGTGCAGCACAATATACTGCCCCAGCAGAACCAAATACCACAGTGCAGCACAATATACTGCCCCAGCAGAACCAAATACCACAGTGCAGCACAATATACTGCCCCAGCAGAACCAATACCACAGTGCAGCACAATATACTGCCCAGCAGAACCAAATACCACAGTGCAGCACAATATACTGCCCCCAGCAGAACCAAATACCACAGTGCAGCACAATATACTGCCCCAGCAGAACCAAATACCACAGTGCAGCACAATATACTGCCCAGCAGAACCAAATACCACAGTGCAGCACAATATACTGCCCCAGCAGAACCAAATACCACAGTGCAGCACAATATACTGCCCCAGCAGAACCAAATACCACAGTGCAGCACAATATACTGCCCCAGCAGAACCAAATACCACAGTGCAGCACAATATACTGCCCCAGCAGAACCAAATACCACAGTGCAGCACAATATACTGCCCAGCAGAACCAAATACCACAGTGCAGCACAATATACTGCCCAGCAGAACCAAATACCACAGTGCAGCACAATATACTGCCCCCAGAACCAAATACCACAGTGCAGCACAATATACTGCCCCAGCAGAACCAAATACCACAGTGCAGCACAATATACTGCCCCAGCAGAACCAATACCACAGTGCAGCACAATATACTGCCCCAGCAGAACCAAATACCACAGTGCAGCACAATATACTGCCCCCAGCAGAACCAAATACCACAGTGCAGCACAATATACTGCCCCAGCAGAACCAAATACCACAGTGCAGCACAATATACTGCCCCAGCAGAACCAAATACCACAGTGCAGCACAAATATACTGCCCCAGCAGAACCAAATACCACAGTGCAGCACAATATACTGCCCCAGCAGAACCAAATACCACAGTGCAGCACAAATATACTGCCCCAGCAGAACCAGAATACCACAGTACAGCACAATATACTGCCCCAGCAGAACCAGAATACCACAGTGCAGCACAATATACTGCCCCAGCAGAACCAGATACCACAGTGCAGCACAATATACTGCCCCAGCAGAACCAAATACCACAGTGCAGCACAATATACTGCCCCAGCAGAACCAAATACCACAGTGCAGCACAATATACTGCCCCCAGCAGAACCAGATACCACAGTGCAGCACAATATACTGCCCCAGCAGAACCAAATACCACAGTGCAGCACAATATACTGCCCCAGCAGAACCAGATACCACAGTGCAGCACAATATACTGCCCCAGCAGAACCAAATACCACAGTGCAGCACAATATACTGCCCCAGCAGAACCAAATACCACAGTGCAGCACAATATACTGCCCCAGCAGAACCAATACCACAGTGCAGCACAATATACTGCCCCAGCAGAACCAAATACCACAGTGCAGCACAATATACTGCCCCAGCAGAACCAAATACCACAGTGCAGCACAATATACTGCCCCAGCAGAACCAAAATACCACAGTGCAGCACAATATACTGCCCCAGCAGAACCAAATACCACAGTGCAGCACAATATACTGCCCCAGCAGAACCAAATACCACAGTGCAGCACAATATACTGCCCCAGCAGAACCAAATACCACAGTGCAGCACAATATACTGCCCCAGCAGAACCAAGATACCACAGTGCAGCACAAATATACTGCCCCCAGCAGAACCAAATACCACAGTGCAGCACAATATACTGCCCCAGCAGAACCAAATACCACAGTGCAGCACAATATACTGCCCCAGCAGAACCAAATACCACAGTGCACAGCACAATATACTGCCCCAGCAGAACCAAATACCACAGCAGTGCAGCACAATATACTGCCCCAGCAGAACCAAATACCACAGTGCAGCACAATATACTGCCCCAGCAGAACCAAATACCACAGTGCAGCACAATATACTGCCCCAGCAGAACCAAATACCACAGTGCAGCACAATATACTGCCCCAGCAGAACCAAATACCACAGTGCAGCACAATATACTGCCCCAGCAGAACCAAAAATACCACAGTGCAGCACAATATACTGCCCCAGCAGAACCAGAATACCACAGTGCAGCACAATATACTGCCCCAGCAGAACCAAATACCACAGTACAGCACAATATACCGCCCCAGCAGAACCAAATACCACAGTGCAGCACAATATACTGCCCAGCAGAACCAAATACCACAGTGCAGCAACAATATACTGCCCCAGCAGAACCAATACCACAGTGCAGCACAATATACTGCCCCAGCAGAACCAAATACCACAGTGCAGCACAATATACTGCCCCAGCAGAACCAAAATACCACACAGTGCAGCACAATATACTGCCCCAGCAGAACCAAATACCACAGTGCAGCACAATATACTGCCCCAGCAGAACCAAATACCACAGTGCAGCACAATATACGCCCCAGCAGAACCAAATACCACAGTGCAGCACAATATACTGCCCCAGCAGAACCAGATACCACAGTGCAGCACAATATACCGCCCCAGCAGAACCAAATACCACAGTGCAGCACAATATACTGCCCCAGCAGAACCAGAATACCACAGTACAGCACAATATACTGCCCCAGCAGAACCAGAATACCACAGTGCAGCACAATATACTGCCCCAGCAGAACCAAATACCACAGTGCAGCACAATATACTGCCCCAGCAGAACCAAATACCACAGTGCAGCACAATATACTGCCCCAGCAGAACCAATACCACAGTGCAGCACAAATATACTGCCCCAGCAGAACCAGATACCCAGTGCAGCACAATATACTGCCCCAGAAGAACCAAATACCACAGTGCAGCACAATATACTGCCCCAGCAGAACCAGATACCACAGTGCAGTACAATATACTGCCCCAGCAGAAGCAAATACCACAGTGCAGCACAATATACTGCCCCAGCAGAACCAAATACCACAGTGCAGCACAATATACTGCCCCAGCAGAACCAAATACCACAGTGCAGCCACAATATACTGCCCCAGCAGAACCAAATACTAAAGTGCAGCACATATACTGCCCCAGCACAACCAGATACCACAGTGCAGCATAATATACTGTCCCAGCACAACCAGATACCACAGTGCAGCACAATATACTGCCCCAGCAGAACCAAATACTAAAGTGCAGCACAATATACTGCCCCAGCACAACCAGATACCACAGTGCAGCATAATATACTGCCCCAGCAGAACCAGATACCACAGTGCAGCATAATATACTGCCCCGGCAGAACCAGATACCACAGTGTAGCACAATATACTTCCCCAGCAGAACCAGATACCACAGTGCAGCACAATTTACTGCCCCAGCAGAACCTTATACTACAGTGCAGCACAAAATACCGCCCCAGTAGAAGCAAATACCACAGTGCAGCACAATATACTGCCCCTGCAGAACCGAATACCATAGTGCAGCACAATATACCACTCCAGCAGAACCAAATACCACAGTGCAGCACAATATACTGCCCCTACAGAACCAAATACCACAGTGCAGCACAATATACTGCCCCTACAGAACCAAATACCACAGTGCAGCACAATATACTGCCCCAGCAGAATCAAATGCCACAGTGCAACACAATATACTGCCCCAGCAGAACCAAATACCAAAGTGCAGCACAATATACTGCCCCAGCACAACCAGATACCACAGTGCAGCATAATATACTGCCCCAGCAGAACCAGATACCACAGGGCAGCACAATATACTGCCCCAGCAGAACCAGATACCACAGTACAGCACAATATACTGCCCCAGCAGAACCAGATACCACAGTGCAGCACAAAATACTGCCCCAGCAGAACCAAATACCACAGTGTAACACAATATACTGCCCCTACAGAACCAAATACCATAGTGCAGCACAATATACTGCCCCTGCAGAACCAAATACCACGGTGCAGCACAATATACTGCCCCTACAGAACCAAATACCACAGTGCAGCACAATATACTGCCCCTGCAAAACCAAATACCACAGTGCAGCACAATATACTGCCCCTACAGAACTAAATACCACAGTGCAGCACAATATACTGCCCCAGCATATGCAAATACCACAGTGCAGCACAATATACTGCCCCAGCAGAAGCAAATACCACAGTGCAGCACAATATACTGCCCCAGCAGAAGCAAATACCACAGTGCAGCACAAAATACTGCCCCTGCAGAAGCAAATACTACAGTGCGGCACAAAATACTGTCCCAGCAGAAGCAAATTCCACAGTGCAGCACAAAATACTGCTATACACGCCATATGAAACTGTATCATCACCCTCAGGATGGCAATACAGTTTAATTCAGGAGGGCTCCTGCAGGTGCCGGCCAAGTGTATAAGTGCCTGATGCCCCTACATTAAGGCTACTTTCACATCCGCTTTTTTGCTGTCCGGTTTTGAGATCCAGCATGAGATCTCAAAACCACAGCAAAATGCCTCCGTTATAATAATACAACCGTCTGCATCTGTTAAGAACGGATCTGGTTGTATTATATTGAAAATGAAGAAACCAGATCCAGCACTAATACCATTGTGAGTTAACGGGCGCCGGATCCATTCTTTTCACGGTCCGAAAAAAAAAACGGATCGGCACTGTTCACTTACATGGTTTTTGCACCAGATTCGACTTCTTCAGTTTCCCATGCAGCACACAAGAACACCACTTGCAACGCTTTTGTGGCCGGCATGGGAACACAACAAACTTTTTGTACCTTGTTCGCGGCCAAGGGAGGGCTTGGGCAGCCCCATGGGCATAGGACCTAAGGGAAATTTTTCTGTAGGGTCTATGGCCAGTCTACCCATGGCCCTACCTGACCACTCATGAGGTCTTCTGGACCTTCCATTATCCCACAGTCTCTACAAAAACAGCTCTGGTGTTCATATATTGCAATGGATGCAGCAGTGGGAGGCGACTTCTTCTGACTTTTTGATGACCCGGTCCGGATCAGCAGGACATCATCACTGTGGGTGGTGGCCTTTGCCCAGGGTTGGTCTCCCCTATAGGAAGGGTATTGCTCTTCTGTTGGTAGAACCTATTCCATCCAGACTCCCTACTGTCTTATAATTTATGGGTATATTGCTTCTAGCTACCTCCTCAATGAGACTTTTTGCAGTCAGACAGAAGAACACGTGTGAACCAGGCCTTCACGTATGTCCAGATAAGACATAGATGTGCAATGCTGACAGGCCAGTCACTTGGGGTCCACATGTGGTATTGGGGAGGTTTTTTTTTTTTGGAGTGTCTGGATTAAAATCTGTTTCAAGTGAGCCAGAAGCATCCACCGCCTGCTGTGTACTCATAACTCTAGCTAGAAATATCTACTGGATATGTTCAGGGTTCATATGGTAGAGGTTATACATGGAAGGAGTAAGGAGCAAGTATTAAAGTATTATTAGGGTACGGACACACCGTCAGGTTTCTGCAAAATCAGGAGTAGGATCAAAAAAGGAGAGAAGCCTGACTGTGTAGCTGTGGCCTTATAGTTTATATTATCATCATTGCTGTTGTTTTACACTACTCACTGATGGGTTTAATGGGCACCTGTCAGCAGATTTGCACTTATGACACTGGCTGACCTGTTACCTGTGCACTTGGCAGCTGAAGACATTTGTGTTGGTCCCATGGTCATATTTGCCCACATTGCTGAGAAAAATGATGTTTTAATATATGCAAATGAGCCTCTAGGAGCAACGGGGGTGTTACCATTACACCTAGAGGCTCTGCTCTCTCTGCAACTGCCACGTCCTCTACACTTTGATTGACAGGGCAACGTAGGTATGATCACATTCACACTGCCTGGACCTGTCAATCAAAGTGCAGAGGGCATGACAGTTACAGAGAGGGCAGAGGCTCTAGGTGTAATGGCAACGCCCCCGTTGCTCCTAGAGGCTCATTTGCATATAACAAAACATAATTTTTCTCGGTAATGTGGACACATGTGAACATGGGACCAACACAGCTGCCAAGTGCACAGGTAACAGGTCAGCCAGTGTCATAGATACAAAACTGCTGACAATGCCCTTTAATACTGATGACCTTTCCTCAGGATAGATCATCAATAGCCGATTGGCGGGCGTCAGACTTCCGGCATCCCCATCGATCAGTTCTCCATAAGCGCTATGGCTTCTTTCTATTACAGTGATGACACATTCATTGGTCACATGGACTATAGGATCGGCACAAAGAATAAATTCACTAACCCACCTCCGCCATACGTAGACTGTAAACTCAAGCTTACCTCTTGGTGCACTATATGCCACTTTTATGTTTAGTGCAGTACAGTATTATGAGGACTCTGTGTTTTACTGTTGTGATTGTATATAGACATTATCTAGGCTCAATTGAGGTGTAAAGTAGAACTGACTTAGTTGCCCATAGCAACCAATCAGATTTTACCTTTCATTTTTCACAGCTTCTTTGGAAAATGAAAGGTGGAATCTGATTGGTTGCTATGGGCAACTAAGTCATTTGTACTTTACACCAGTTTGATAAATGACCCCCAATATCTATTGTCAGCAGCATTATGGTAGTATTACATACTATCTCGGTCATGCAAACTTCTGTTCAGACCCATCCATCCTAGTTAATAATGGTGGCACTTTCTCTGGGTCTTCCAACAAACCACCCCCACCTCAGGCAGACATTTCTAAAAGTATTCCCTGGTGGCTTGCCTCAAACTTCACGGTGCACTATATAGCAATATTATATGTTTATGGTACTGCAGCATTATATGACCACCATATCGTACTGTTGGCATTGTCTATAACAGTTATTTAGGCTCCATATGTCACTATTCTGTATTTTGTAGTATAAGGCTACATTCACACGACCGCAAAACAAAGGATACCGGCCCATGTGCGTTTTGCAATTTGTGGACCGTACATGCCGCTGCTATCATAGAAAATTCCTATTCGGATAGGACATGTTCTATTTTTTTTGCGATACAACGGAACGGAACTACGGATGCGGGCAGCACACGCTGTGATGTCTGCATCTTTTGCGGCCCTATTGAAATTAATGGGTCCGCACCCGTTCTGCAAAATTGTGGCATGGGTGCGGACTCATTGATAAGGTCATGTGAATGTAGCCTAAAGCTGACCATACCTGCTTATTTCAGCTGGACCGACTGTCTAATTTGTATGGGGACCTTCCACCTTTTAGAGAAGGATTGGGCAGTTGGATTTCAGCATGACTGATCCATTCATTCTCCAATAGATAAGCTAGCTGCCAGCTTGAAATATTAAAATATTTGTATAGCTACTGAGTTATTCAATAAAATCTATCTGTATAGCGCCACCTGCTGTTTGCCCTTTTTCTAGCTTTGTTAGAAAGATACTGTCGTGTACTATATGATGTCTGAGTTTAATTTTTTACATTAAAGGGGTTGTTCCATAAACCACTTTTCACTAAAGTTTATTTTCATCACTCTTGCTCCCCTTCCTCCATGGGTTGTTTTTTTTTCTTCCAAATTTATCTCATTTGCAGTTTTCTCCTGTCACCCATGCTTGAATCCTACTTCCTGGTTTGTCATGTAGTTGCTGTCCCATCATGCCTTAGGGAAGTGAGATGTGTCCTGACATCAGCAGGACATGTGACCCTAACCACGCTCCTAGTTCCTACCAATGAGGCGGCCTATGTCCTACATTACAATGCTCCACTACAGGACATAACCTTCAGCCCCTGAAAATTAAAACTGATTTGCCACAGGGTGCAGTGGTAGGCTAGTAACTTGGTAGTTTTGATGATGGTGGTCTTTGGGGAAAGTGATATCTGTTGGGCGGGATACATTTATATTAGTGAACAATCCCTTTAATTACGGGGCAACCCCTTTAACAATTATGACTATGATTAATGTCAATTGAAAATAATTGAATCTGATCATTTACACTGAAAAGTTATCATTAGCGATGGGATCGGAATAGATAAGACTGCCTAAAATAATACCGTTACCCCAGGTCACGTAAAATTCTGAGTCTCCATCATATGCGCTTGACTTGTGACCGCTGGAATTCTGTTCTGCAGCGGCCGGGACATGCTACAACAATTGTTTGCCATGAAGTGTTTAAGAAAATTGACCAGGAATTTCCCCTCTGGGTCAATGTAAAAATGCAGTTTTTTGTTCATTTTTTGCTACAATTGTTATCATTTTTTTACACAGCGATGGTTACAAAAAGGTCTGAACCAACAGACTGAAAGGATTATCATAGCAAAAAGCTGCAATCGAGAAAACTTGAAAAAAAAAAAAAATACTTTTAGCGAAATACTTTTAACTTTGATCTACAACGCCATCTACTGGACAAAATCTTTGCTTAGAAGAACACAGAAGATGTACGTAGTTCCTCAAATTATAAAATATGAATAATTAATCTACAGATAGAGTATATTAATTTAATGAGTGCGAGCCAATGTTTGTTTTTCTGTTTTTATGCTTTTTTTCCTGTTTACCCTTCTACAACTTTTTAAATTTTCCATGTACATAGCAATATGAGAGCTTAGGTTTTTTTTTTTTTTTTTTTGCAAGACAAAGCATAGCATTTTTTAAAGGGAATGTGTCATCTAATGTTTTTCTTTTGTTTTAGGATGAGATAAGTTTGTCCATTTTTTTTAGATATTTAGATTTTTTTTGCATTTTTTTGCTGGACAAGTTGTATTTTTTAAAGGTAACGTGTCATCTAATTTTTATTTTTTTTTAGGATGAGATAATTTTGTCAATTGTTTAAATATATTTTTATATGTTTAGATTTTTACATATTTAGATATTGTTTTTATATTTTTCATATCTTTATATTATTATTATATATTATATCTATCTATGGACTGTCTGTGCCATACCGCAGCTGTATGTGTGGTGTGCAGTGACACACTACACAGATGCCTTTCGATATGGCAGCCCCCAGTAGTGCAATTGTTTTTTCTATCTTTAAAACATTGCTGCTATTTTTTTAATCTTTATTTTTTAACACAACACTTCTGTAGAGTAAAGACATAAATAAGTGACACACTCCCATTAATGGCACCATTTAATTGACCGTATATTGGAAAATTGGAAAAAAAAGAAATTTGTGAGATGAAATTAAAAAAAAAAATGCACAATTCCTCCAAAGTTTTTTGGGTTTTGATATTACGGCATTGACTGTGCACTAAATATGACATGTTGTCCATATTCTGTGGGTCAGCACAATTGTGGTGATACTAAAGTTGTATAGTTTTTAGTATCACATTAAAAAAATAAAAACATTTGAAAAAATAACATTTTCTTTGCATTGCCATTTTCTGACAGTCATAACTTTTTAATATTTTCGTCTGCAGACAGGACTTGTTTTTTTGTAGGGTGAACAGTTTTTATTGGTACCATTTGGGGATATTACGACTTTATGATCATTTTTTAATTTTTTAAGGGGAAAAGGGACCACGCAGAAAAAATATTTTTCTATTTTAATAGTTTGGACATTTTTGGATGTGGCAATGTCTTTGATTTTCATTTTATTATCTATCTATCTCTCATATTTATTATCTATCTATCTATCTATCTATCTCTCATATTTATTATCTATCTATCTATCTATCTCATATAATCTATCTATCTATCTATCTATCTATCTATCTATCTATCTATCTATCTATCTATTTATCTATCTATCTATCTATCTCATATCTATTATCTATCTATCTATCTATCTATCTATCTATCTATCTATTATCTATCTATCTATCTATCTATCTATCTTCATATCTATCTATCTCTCTATCTATCTATCTATCTAATCTATCTATCTATCTATCTATCTATCTATTCTATCTATCTATCTATCTATCTATCTATCTATCTATCTATCTATCTATCTATCTATCTATCTATCTATCTATATATCTCATATCTATTATCTATCTATCTATCTATCTATCTATCTATCTATCTATCTCATCTATTATCTATCTATCTATCATCTATCTATCTATCTCTATCTATCTATCTATCTATCTATCTATCTATCTATCTATATCTATATCTATCATCTATCTATCTATCTATCTATCTATCTATCTATCTATCTATCTAATCTATCTGTCTCTTCTTTCTTTCTTTCTTTCTTTCTATCTACAAAAAGTAATTCCACGGCACTTCCAAAATGTGGTCAAAGGCAATGTAGTTTTTTCACCAGAATGCGACGTTTCAGTCCACTTGCTGGGACTTTTTTTGCTGAAAAAAGGCAAGAACTTTTCTTGCACTGCCTTTGAACATACTCTGTTTGGAAGTTGGATCGCCTCTACAACCGCTGGCACTCCATCTCTACTCTGTTTACAGCGGTGCCGCTTTTATCCTTCATCTATCTATCTATCTATCTATCTATCTATCTATCTATCTAATTGCAAAAAACGGACAGCACCTCCTACAGGTGAGAGTCAGGTGCAAGCTACCTACTGGCAAATTAAATATTAATCAAAGAATGGCAGCAGCACTAGATAAGCCATGAGACATAAAATGAACATGAAATGAACATATGAAAAGGTAAAAAAGCATAACTGCTATGTAGTATATAAAGTATATAAAGTGGAAGCTCTTAGCGCATATAAATGATCATAAATATGTCGGGCTCATCCACCAACGATCAAGGTGGCTTCCAATCGGATGAGTCCTACACTAACACTGACCAGGTATGGTGGTACCTTCTGACCAGGTATGGTGTTCTCCTGATATGGGCCTGCCGGTTTGTGTAGGATGCAGGTCAGTGTTAGTGTAGGACTCATCCGATTGGAAGCCACCTTGATCGTTGGTGGATGAGCCCGACATATTTATGATCATTTATATGCGCTAAGAGCTTCCACTTTACTACATAGCAGTTATGCTTTTTTACCTTTTCATATGTTCATTTCATGTTCATTTTATGTGTCATGGCTTATCTAGTGCTGCTGCCATTCTTTGATTAATATCTATCTATCTATCTATCTATCTATCTATCTATCTATCTACTGTATCTATCTATCTATCTATCTTATATATAAATACATGTGTACAGTGTATATATGGGAAAGTGGGGGTGATATGAATTTTTAATATTTTTTATTTTTTACAATTTTTTAATATTTTTTATTTTTTTTCAACTGTACTTTTTAGTCCCCTTAGAGGTCTTGAGCATGTGACCTTTTGATTGCTTACAGCAACAAACCAGAGCCCTGTGATTTCGACAGGACAGAGAGTCCCCCCATCCCCTTCACATCCGTGAAGTTACATGACCAGGATAGGCCTCATCTCCGAACCTGGGCACCTGCTTTATTATACAGCCACCATTTATGGAGTGAGCTCAGCTTGTGAGCCCGCTTCCTACATCCCCCGGACACTAATGCCAGCATCATGCGTTAAGAGGTTAATTTGATAAAATATTCGCAGCACGCCTGCAGATTTTTCTCCTGATTGGCTATGCAGAGGATAAAATGTGCAGCGATCAGGTACATGATCTATAGGTCACCCAGCTTTTCCAGATCCTGCAGGTGAAATCCGCCAGTTCCTGCAGTGATACAGCCGCTGCCACGTAAACAGGCAGATAAAGGAATAAACCAGCGCTGTAAGTGCTCTATAAAATGTAAGAATTCCCATAACTGCTGTGGAAATGCTTCCAAATGGGCTCCGGGAGATTCCATTATTGTCTGCAAAATGAAGATTTTCCTTCATTGTCCCCAGTACAATTGTCTCAGATCCTTTAAATCAACCCAGATGGGTTTATACGACTCCTGCTGCCCCGGAGGGGCCATAGTAACCCATGGGAAGCAGTCGAAGTCCAAGCCGTAGATTCAGAGACTGCCTCCTATGCAGTGTGACCGTACTGTACCTGGGAAGAGGTGACAGTCCTGCCCGGGTTTAGGCATCTGAGGTCATCTAAAGCCCCTGTGCCACAGAGACCAGTGTTATATATGGCACATGGTAGGTGGAGGCTATTTACAGACTTGTCCTGTATATATTTCTGTCGGGTAGGTTCCCATCTCTTGCTTCCAGCCGCCCTGAGAGTTTGGCACAATGTAGCAGGGCAGGTAAAATACATCACTTTATGACAGCCTTCTCCCGAATTAGAGAGGACCTGTCACCACTCCTCTTTTAATGAATATACGCATTCTTCATGAATTCTGTATCGTACCATTCCCCTGTTATTCCTCCTAGAAATGTATCATTTGGGTGTACCTTATATGGTCCAATTAGGGTAATATGATTTTGACTAGGGCAATGTTAACACCCAATTGTTAATTTAGTCATACATTTCCAGCAGGGGCGTAGCTAAAGTTTCATGGGCCCTGGTGCAAGAGTTCATCTTGGGCCCCCCTTACCTCAGTACTTTGTGGACAGGGGCAGGGAAGCACATAGCCTTCATGTTGCCTGAGGCAAAAATTGAAAAATCGAAACAACAAATGCCAAATTATTAACCTAACCCCTTCCCTCCAGCCAAAGGTGTAACATGTCCTGCATGCACTTTATATGTGGCACAAGGGTCTCTTGGCCCCCTCAGGCTCCTGGGCCCGGTAGCGACTGCTACCTCTGCACCCCCTATAGCCACGCCCCTGATTTCCAGTAGGAATAATAGTGGAACAGCACACAATACTAAGAATAAATGCAGATGATTGCTGTTTGATAGGGAATACAAGTATTTAGTAAAACAGACATGTCAGCAGAGGCGACAGATCCTTTTTAATTTCTTAGTCTCCATGTTTGAGTCACAAGGACACAACCACCAGCCTTTTATCCTCTACCATTGTGCACAAGCATGCTTAATTACACTGAAAAGGGTTGTCTCATCTGAGACATATTACTAGGATATGTCCCCATCAGATAGGTTTAGGTCCCACCTCTGGGACCCGCACCTATCTCCAGAACGGGGCCCCCTGATTGAGCAGTGCATGGCTGTTTCCATTTATTTCTATGGGGCTGACGAAAATAGCCTGCGATACATCTATAGGATTTTTTAAAAGGGTCAGACCACATTATAAATGCTGCTGTAAGTTCCCCCTCCCAATATTTTTTTTAAATATTTTTTTGGATCTTCCATTTATTCTGGTTCTGCTGGCATGCACCCTCTTGCTTAGAAGGCGTACTCCCAGTCCACCACAGGTTCCTGCAATGAGAGACTACATTTCCCAGACTGCTTTGTGCTCCAAGGACCCCCAGTACAACTCCCTGGTAATACACAAGCCAATGCATAAAGCAAACCAAGCATTGTTTAAAGCCGCACATGTTCAGAGATAATCCATGCAATGTACAGGACATCAGCAGTAGCCAGGAAATCCACTGGGTGCAATCTCAACGTGACCCACAATGCTTTCAACTGTGTTAATACATTGCAAAATGGCTTATATTAACAGATTGGGCAGCAGCACTATGGTCCCAAAAATACCCTGTCCCCTCTCCTGACATGTCTGTTTTAGGAACTATTTGCATTCCCCATGTAATAACAATTCTGGAACATCTATTCTTATGACTCTATGCTGTGCCATTCCTTTATTATTCCAGCTAGAAGTATGAAATACTAGTAGATGGGATGTTACCAGTTGGGTGTGTGTCCCTGCACAGTCTGATACTATCAAATCAGTGTTGTGACATACCTCCAATTAGTAACACGCAGGTGGACCTTTATTACAAACTGCTAGTAAGTAATTCATAACTTCTAGCAGGATAATAGAGGAATGGCACAATATAGAGTTATAAGATGGACCTTAATGGCAAATTGCTAGTAAGTAATTCATAACTTCTACCAGGAATAACTGTAAGCTCTTCCGAGCAGGGCCCTCACCCCTGGTGTTTTAGTTGTATATTAGCCAGTTACTTTTGTTTTGTACATGAACCATGTGAATTTGTAAAGCGCTGTGGAATATGGTGGCGCTATATAAATAAAGATTATTATTATTGTTAATAGAGGAATGGCACAACATATAGTTACAAGATGGACCTTCATTGTAAATTGCTAGTAAGTAATTCATAACTTCTAGCAGTAATAATAGAGGAATGACACATAGAAGAAGATAGAAGATAGAAGACACAACATAGGGTTATAAGATGGACCTTAAAGAGGACCTTTCATGCATCCTCACACTGCTAACTAACTAGCAGTTTTTACAGGGCATGGGCCGGGGAGTTGGGGGCACATTTTTTCGGGGCGCAGCTCCGTTGGCCTGCTGCGCCCCTGTGAAGATCCGGCGCACGCTATGCAAATTGCATAGCATCGGTACAGGGAGGAGGAGACGCCAGGGATTCTCAATGGGCGTCTCCTTCTCTCTGGCTGAAACCTTCTCCCTGACTGTGACGCTCTCCACTGTGATTGGACAGCGCTACAGCCAGGGAGAAGGAGACGCCCATTGAGAATCCCTGGCGTCTCCTCCTCCCTGTACCGATGCTATGCAATTTGCATAGCGTGCGCTGGATCTTCACAGGGGCGCAGCAGGCCAACGGAGCTGCGCCCCGAAAAAATTGTAAGTGCCCCCAACTCCCCGGCCCATGCCCTGTAAAAACTGCTAGTTAGTTAGCAGTGTGAGGACGCATGAAAGGTCCTCTTTAATGGCAAACTTCTAGTAAGTAATTCATAACTTCTAGCAGGAATAACTCATAGATTGTAAGCTCTTCCGAGCAGGGCCCTCACCTCTGGTGTTTCAGTTTTATATTAGCCAGTTACTTTTGTTTTGAACCCTATGAATTTGCAAAGTGCTGCGGAATATGGTGGCGCTATATAAATAAAGATTATTATTATTATAATAATAGAGGAATGGCACAACATAGAGTTATAAGATGGGCCTTTATTACAAACTGCTAGTAATTCATTCATAACTTCTAGCAGGAATAATAGAGGAATGGCACAACATAGAGTTATAAGATGGGCCTTCATTGCAAACTGTTAGTAAGTAATTCATAACTTCTAGCAGGAATAACTCATAGATTGTAAGCTCTTGCAAGCAGGATCATCAGGCCTAGTGTTTCAGTTATATATTAGCCAGTTACATTGTGATGTCTTCTGTTTTGTACATGAACCCTCTAATTATAAAGCGCTGCAGAATATGTTGGCGTTATATAAAGAAATATTATTATTAATAGAGTCATACGATGGACCTTCATGGCAAACTGCTAGTAAGTAATTCATAACTTCTAGCAGGAATAATAGAGGAGTGGCACAACATACAGTCATTAGATAGACCTTCATTGCAAACTGTTAGTAAGTAATTCATTCATAACTTCTAGCAGGAATAATAGAGAAATGGCACAATATAGAGTTATAAGATAGACTTTTATTGCAAACTGCTAGTAAGCAATTCATTCATAATTTCTAGCAGGAATAATAGAGGAATGGCACAACATAAAGTCATAAGACGGACCGTAATGACAAACTGCTAGTAAGTAATTCATGTACTTAGATTGCAGGTCTATACTGTATCAGGTTTCAGTAAATATTTTCACATGGAGTGTAGGTTATGAAGACATATCTTATGTTACATAAACACGTACATACATAAGATATGTGGAAATCTGTGTCACACGGGTTAACCCGAAACAGCCAGCTACCAAGAGCTCGGCTCCCGGCCCTCTCACGTCAATGTGGGAATGATTAGGATTTGACAGCTCTCGGGGTCTTTAACTTATTTATGATACAAATCATTCGTGTCATGTTCAGTTTGGACCCAGAGACACCTTTTTGAACCTTCTTGAACTTGTCTGCAGTTATGAAAAAGAAAGAATGATTTGGATATTAAGAAGATCCATTACCAAATTTTCTTAAGGGGGTTTCCAATTTATTCCTTGCACGGTAGCGGGCGTCAGTGATTTAGAGGCCTGGGATTTAGTCATTGGGAGAGACGTGTGACCGGTCCCTTTCCCTTGATGTGTTCTCAGCCCATTTTACACTTCGGGATTTGAAGGCAAGGGGTGAAAATGAGAACCAGAGGTTGCAGAATCCTCGCCGGGCGTAAGATAGCTGCGGGGCGGACTCCGGTTCCCACAAGACCCGCGCGCTTGGGACCTGGGCACGGTCTTGTTCTGTGGTACGCTGGGGTTCACAGAGGGGCAGGACATCTGAGAGACGGAGACGGCCTGTGCTTTCTGTAAAGCAAACAAACAGTGACAGTGATGGCCTTCATCTGGGCGACAGCTGCGAACGAGACGCATTACAATTATCAACCCTACTTATATCATTAGAGGGAACCTGTCGCCGGCGGAGGTGACACATGGCTAGGACCCTACCGTTTGCGCCATTTCTGATCTGCAGAAAATGATGTTTGTTTGATATGCTAATTAGCCTTACAAGTGCCCTATCCTCAGGATAGGTCATCAATATCAGATCAGCAGCGGTCTGACACCCGGTACCCCCGCCGATCAGCTGTATGGGGAGACAGCGCACGCACGGCGCAAGTGCCATCTCCCTTTTCTCTGGTTTTTGCCATAGACAGCAGCTGACAAGACGCCATCTCCCTATACAGCTTGGGATTCGAGGGGATGCCGGGTGTCAGGCCCCCGCCGATCTGATATTGATGACCTATCCTGAGGATAGGTCATCAATATTAAAAAAGCCCGGAGAACCCCTTTAATGGTTGCAGGAGCTCAAGGCCAATTCTTGCAAGTGCACAAGCCCACCTCCTCTACTCAAATTCCCACGCCCCTTGCTCCTTAATTTCTGCCCCCTCCTCTGCAACCTCGTTTCCTCGTGGAGAGGCCGGCGCGGCCATCTTGAGTAAAAAACCTGCACCAAATCTCATGTGCCCTGACGTGTGATGTCATCCTGTCATCACATCAGGGGGTTCGAGATTTGACGTGTTTTCTGCAATCAAGATGGCCGTGACGGCCTCTCTGTGAACAAATGGATGAAATGAGTTTAGTTTTTTTTCTTTAACCCCTGCTTAACCCCTGAAAGGCCTCAATGTTGAACATGGCATCTTAGGCTACTTTCACACTAGCGGCAGCCCGGATCCGGCAGGTGAAGGGTGCTGCCGGATCCGGACGGCCGCAGGGACATGTGTGGAGCCTGAACCGCGCTCCGGCCCCACACAGGTCACACGGTACATATACACATACAAATAGACATACATACTTACATGCTCCCGGCCAGGTCTCCAGAGCCGCCAGGAGGAGCAGGACGGCGCGCACAGATGACCATTCCCCACAGCGCCCTCTGCTTGGGCGCCTGGTGGAATCGTCATCTGTGGGCGCCGTCCTGTTCCTCCTGCGCTCTGGAGACCTGCCGGGGAGCATGTAAGTATGTATGTGTATTTGTATGTGTAATGTATGTCTGTGTATGTCTGTATGTATGTATGTGTGCAGGTGACGGATCCATCATGAACTCCATTGAAAGTCAATGGAGGACGGATCCGTTCACCATTGTGTCACACCAAACGGATCCGTCCCCATTGACTTCATTGGGGGTCATGACGGATCCGTCTTGGTGCGGATGCCTGGACCGGAGAGAAAAACCGCAGCATGCTGCGGTTTGTTCTCCGGTCTGAAGACGGAACGGAATGCTTTAGGAGAATCCGTTGTCTTCAGTTCAGTTTTTGTCCCCATTGACAATGAATGGGGACAAAACTGAAGGCGTTTTATTCCGGTATTGAGCCCCTATGACGGAACTCAATACCGGAATTATAAAATGCTAGTGTGAAAGTAGCCTTAGAGCTTCAATGATGGGGGGCAGGGGCGGACTGGGAACCTTAAGTGGCCCTGGAAAAAAATACTAAAAGTGGCCCCATTTTCTAGTTGGGTCCAAATTGATGGAAGACAGGACCAGTAATACCATATTGTGGCACATTATACCACCCCAACAAGAGCCCAATACCACAGTCCATCACAAAATACTGCCAGCAGCACAAAATACATCCCCAAAAACTTCCACTGGCCGGCCATGAGGAGGGCCCAGACGGCCCCCTGGGCATCAGCCCACCGGGAAATTTCTCTGTAAGGTCTATGACCAATCTGCCCCTTCAGGGGGGGGGGGGGGATGTTCCACATAATTGCGCCCGATACATGCAATGGAATGCAATTCGAGACAAAGTAATTCGTAACAAATCAAATTGCTTTGTGAACTTTGGCGAAGCAGGCGAATCGAATTTTTGATAACTTAGCTCATCTCTAGTGATAACCCATACAATACAAATTTCGCCCTCTGGTAGGATGAATGGTGAACGTTACAAATTTTTAAAAATTAAAAACTACCAGGCACCCAAAAGTTATGCATAAAAGAAGTACAATTTATCCTTAAAAAAAAACAGCCCGCAAATAACTGCCTAGTCTTAAAAGTAAAATGAAAAAAAGTTTTAGTGGCGAGTGACGAGCCAAAAACAGTAAATTCCCATTTTGTGGCTAAAGTCAGAATTGTTTTGGACCTTAAGGGGGTAAATCATTCAATTATTTTCCAAACTAGGAGCAGAGAACTGCAAAGTGGTAATAACTATAATAATGCTAATGCTAATAAAAATGCTAATATAAATAATAATAATAATATTAGTTCAATTGACATTGATCAGGCCTTTTATTTTACCACAGCGCCACCTAGAGGTAGCATTTATTATTGTGCATGGTTTTTAATGTTTTTTTTCTGCAAATGTGCGTTTTTTGTGGTACAAACACCGGCTCCAGATGTGAGCTGATGGTCTATGGGAAATATAAAGCACAGGATACACAACACAACAAGGGTTTTGTTGCTCCTGCTGTTTCTGTTCATTAGGTGGTGTTCTTTGACTTTCAGACTTTTTTTTAAAAGCGCAGCGTGCACCTTCTCTATGGGTCCTTATACACGTTTTAGGCCTTGTTCACATTTCTGTGTCAATGGTGAAAAAAAACATACGTGAAGGATCCGTGGTTGCTCTGTGTGTGCGTTTTTAGCATCCGTGTGTCATCTGTAATTCACTGACGTCGCTCAGCTGAAAATTTGTTTCCAAAGAATCTCCTATTAGTCTTCAGTAAAAACTGGACACAACACGGACACAACACGGATGTGCGTCAGTGATTTTCACAGACCCATAGACTTCAATGGGTGTGCTTGGCCATCACGGATCAAAGTAGTGCATGTCTCCGTGATTTGTTTTACTGCCCCACGGTCAGTAAAAAAATACTGAAATGTGAACAGTCACATTAAAATCAATGGGTGCGTGAGCTGTCTGTGGAAAATGCGGACAGCAAACATAATTTTTTGCTGTGCTTTTTGTGTCATTATTTTTCTGTTTTTTTTTTTAAACAAAGTGTCTTACCGCTAGCATTTTCCTCATAGTCAATGCTACATAATGACCAAAGCAGCAGGAGCAAATAAAAAAACAAAAAAAACGGTTGTGTGTCCTAAATTTCCTATTTCCAATAGACCTTCAGTAAACATCTGGAGCTGATGTTTTTACTGCAAAAACTGCATAAAAAAGGCAGGTACAAAAAATGCCACTAAAAACGCAAAAACCTTCATGTGAACCCAGCCTTTTGGGGCAAAGCTCCGACTAAAAATGCCATTTGCCTTTATTTTTTCTCACATTTTGGTACTTCAGTAAAATGGAAACAGGCGTAAATGTTGGTGTAGAACTACCCCAGCCATGAAGTGGAGTAGTTTTTCACTCCAGGTGAACAGACTTCCATAGATGCATCTAATTTACGGCACACGCTTCATCATAAATTATGCACATCCTCCGGCAGCGCAGGAGGGAATCAAAGACCAGCGTAAGATGCATGTCTTTGTAAATGACCCCCACTGTTTGTAAAATATGCCCAAAAAACAGAACAAAAATGCTACAAAAACCCTGTTGCCAAAAAAAAAAAAAAAAAGAAATAAAAGGCAGGCCGCTATTCTGTCTTTTTTTTTTTTTACAGGTAAAGAAAAGACAGATATAATTCTTATGTGTAAGGGCCCTCAAGGAGGCTTGTGGGAAGAGCAGCAAGATCATAAGATTATATTTTATGAGATACACATATATCTGATCCAACATGTTCTACCTAAAAATCAAAAAAATCTCTAAGGTTAAGTTTTTTTAACCATTTTACAGTTCTGACTGTTCCCGCAGAAGTTGTGACCCAACTTAACTTCAGAATGGTGAATCTGTAGACTAGTCCATTTCTTGATTTCTGGTTACTTATGAACAGTGGTCACATGACACCTAAGCACATGACTGTTGAGGCCAATCACTGTCACCAGTGAGATCAGTGATTGGCCTGCATAGTCGGCACTTGACCTCTGCCTGGAAGTAGAGAGAGACCGGCGGGATTGGAGCAGCAACATCGCTGGATCGGCTTATTAGGAATTTGCTGTGTTATTACTTTAATCACTGACAACCCCTTTAAGATGGCAGCTGTTAAGCTTTGTGCAGTATATGGGAGGCCTGTTTAATTATGTATACAGCAGCATGTGGAGTCCTTACGGTCCCCTACTACTATATCTGTAATATGACATTCAACCTAATATGAAGTCCAAATGAACCTGAGGTAGACCCCCTCCTCCCCAGATGCAGGATGGTTCCATCTGTGAAATGGTTCATTTCTGCCAGGTCAAATCACATTTTTTCTGAGAGTTTTTTTACTGGATCAGGAGAACCAGGAGCACCAGTGCCTTCTCAAACAGCTAATTGGTGAGGGTCCTGGGTGTCGACCGATAAGATACTGATGACAGTTGTCTGTAAAAAAAAAAAAAAAAAAACTCTTGTAAAACCCCTTTAAACATATTTTGTTTAAGAATTTTTGGTAATTTTTTATTTTAATTTTTCAAGGTTGCTATCTATATATTAAAAAAAAATTTATGTTATCCAGACACAAGAGATAAGAGCTGGCCCCATTGACTTCTACGGTAAACTTTTCTAGGCATGCTCTGTGACCCGTGTAGAAGTCAGGGAGGGAGTAGATAAGCTGTAATATCACCTATTGGGAATGGTGGATCCTTTGATATCTTTATACTGTATATAGGTGATATCTGTCTTTGTAATCCTGCGTTTGATGATAACAAGATGACTACTAAAAAGCGACCTGCGTAGAGGTCAGGAGGGAGTAGATAAGATGTGATATCACCTACTGTGAATGGTGGGTCCTGTCTTATCTATCTAGAGGTGTTAAGGCGCATTTACACATCACCGATTAGCTGACAATCATAGGGAAAGATGCGTTCAAATCACTACACTTCTTGCCACTATTAAGCACCATTAAGGGGTTAACTTTGGTCCCACACACAGTCCTTGGTGCCGTTCTTTGGAATTGTCCTGGACGTACTTTACAGAAAAATATAAAAACATTAAAAAGGAAAAGTAAATCACAAAGGAGATTACAGAAAAAAGGACGAGGTCAGTCCCAATATAGTAACTTGGTTCAAATCCCTACACTTCTTGTCACCATTAAGGGGTTAACATTGGTCCCGCACACAGTCCTTGGTGCCGTTCTTAGGAATTGTCTTAGCCGTACTTTACAGAAAAACATAAAAACATTAAAAAGGAAAAGTAAATCACAAAGGAGATTACAGATAAAAGGACGAGGGTCAGTCCCAATAAAGTAAATTGTTGGTTCAAATCACTACACTTCATGCTACCATTAAGGGGTTAACGTTGGTCCCGCACACAGTCCTTGGTGCCGTTCTTTGGAATTGTCCTGGACGTACGTTACAGAAAAATATAAAAACATTAAAAAGGAAAAGTAAATCACAAAGGAGATTACAGAAAAAAGGACGAGGTCAGTCCCAATATAGTAACTTGGTTCAAATCCCTACACTTCTTGTCACCATTAAGGGGTTAACGTTGGTCCCGCACACAGTCCTTGGTGCCGTTCTTAGGAATTGTCTTAGCCGTACTTTACAGAAAAACATAAAAACATTAAAAAGGAAAAGTAAATCACAAAGGAGATTACAGATAAAAGGATGGGGGTCAGTCCCAATTTAGTAAATTGTTGGTGCGGGGCTGGTTCCCCATGAGCTTTTGATAAGATTACGGATACACTGGCTTTTTATGTGTATTACTAGTCGGTCTCAGCCGTCGTGCTAAATCTGGGCTTTTTTTAGGGGTTGGGGGGGAGGAAAGTTCAATTTGTTTGCGTTTTAAAAGCTAATGAGCCAGATCAGAGGAGGAATCAGTACCAGACAGGAATGGAGCAGTTGTGGGACTGCAGCGGCTACACATCAGAAATCACTTAGGAACAGATTAAGGGCTTAGAGGAAAAAAACACAAGAGCTTCTAATGATAGGGAACAAACTAGGTAAGGGGTTTGCTGAGGTCTGGACCTGCTGTAAATACAGTCTAAAGCCCTTCATACACATTAGAATGTATAATCTCCCACCTTCCAACGCCGTCCTGTGATAGTCTAAAATCCTGGACAGACAACTGGCAGATAATGCACAGATAATACATGTATGAGAGAGAACGTAAAACATCAATAAAACTAAAGCTAAAAAAAACATAAATACCAGAGAAACAGCAAGGGCCTTTTTAGTGTAGTCAAAATGTTAAACCGGGCCTGACACCTCTCCTGACAGCTCTGTCTTAGTACCTACTTGCACCCCCATGTAAAAACATATTTTCTTATGACTCTATGTTCCTCTATTATTTAGTAGGGGGTGTGTCCCTGCACAGTCTGACACTGGCAGCACTGATGGGCATACTGTTCTGATATGCCAGTTTGTACCTGTAACTATACACAGTGCTATACCAGATGAACGGACTGAGGGAGCGGGACATCACACAAGGATTCAGCTCTGGGGGTACTGGTTCTCATTGAAGAGATTACGTGTAAAAATCTTACAGGCAGTGCTCCATGGGAAAAATATGCAAATTAGCATTTCCCTAGATGGAAGAAAACTGTCTCTTTACTGCCATCTATAGGCAGCTACCTGTACCTTGTAAATTGTCAGACCCCTAAAAGCGCCCTGAAACATGACTGGGGATAGGTGGCATTAGAGAGACAATTTTCTTCTTTCTAAGTCCCCATGCACATGACCGTGTCCATTTTGCGGCCTGTGGTCTGTGTGATATACTCATTTTTTTTTGCAGACCCATTGACTTCAATTGTTATGTCTGTACTTGGCATACCACAGTATATCCCTGTTGTCTATTGTATGGTGGTTCATCGATCCCGGGCTTGAATCTGATCAGGAACAGGTGCCCACCTTGGTTTCGGCCAACCTTCCGGTTATGAAATATCCAATTACTGATTTTGTCCTGCTAAGGACAACCATGGGTTCTCATCATTTTTTCAGCCCATTTCCTATAGCCCTAGAGAGAAGGGGCTAAAAATATTGTCACAAATAGCCAAAAAATTAGGTCAGTTTTCTTTATGCATTTTTTTTGCCTTTTAGATATTTTTTATACCTTTTTGAAATTTGTATAAAATCATAAAATCTACCTAATGTATTATAAGACATGCTTAGATGATGTAAGGAAGAGAAGTGAGTCTAAAGCATCTAGGGCAGTGATGGCTAACCTCTGGCACTCCAGCTGTGGTGAAACTACGACTCCCAGCATGCTCCATTCACTTATATCGAGTTCTGAGAATAGTCAAGCAAGTGTACATCTTGGGAGTCGTAGTTTTACCACAGCCGGAGTGCTGGAGGTTATCCACCACAGATCTAGGGACTGTAAGCAAAAGTAAAACTGCCTTGACAATCAATAGGTTCTTCTTGAATTCGTCCAAAATCCACCGAGATCAATCCCATTTCTATGGCCTTCAGAATGTCTATAGGATAAGCAGGCCTTACTCATCTACCACCAGTGGTGACAAGAACCCAATAAGTTGGATTGTAGGGTTGGTCCCCTAGACCTTGACCTAATTTGGGGCCCTTTTGCCCCATTTGGTTTAGCTAGTTTTTGAAAAAAATCCACTATCTCACCAAGGTTTGTAGACAGGGGATTGGTGTGACAATTTGTGCCAAAATTGTGGCACAAAATTCTGTTGAAAATTAAGCTGGTCAATCCAACCCAACGTGTACCTTCTGACCATGGGAACATACGTGTAAATGTAGCTGGTGTCTGTAACATGCTCCTTCTGCCCACAGCTATCTAAAGATTATGGCCAGGCCAAAGTGAGTGTCCACTATTTGACACCATGGCCTCCTATGGAAGTCGGGTAACTTGCTCCACTCCTGGTATTGATGCCAATCTTTGGCACAGCAGACACACCGGCCATTTAATAAGCAGCTCATGAAATTCGAGACAGATCCCGCTAAGTCCAATGGCTTGTTATCCAATTAACTAGGAGACATTCATCTTCATTTGTCATCTCAGGGAATTGTTACATCATTGCTCGTTCCTTTTATCTGCTGGAAATTGTTTAGTGAAGCGTCCAAGCAGGAAGAGACCATGATGAATCGGTGTTCAGCTTTCTTCTTCAATTGTCCAGAAGTCACTAAGTGGTGGCATCGGCCGTTACTACAGGGCAGTGCCAGGGGGAGAAGACTTTTCTTACATATACAGTTTATTGTCTAGATACATTGAATTAGATCTATTATCTATCTATCTATCTATCTATCTATCTATCTATCTATCTATCTATCTATCTATCTATCTCTCTATCTATCTAATATCTATCTCATATCTATCTATTATCTATCTATCTATCTATCTATCTATCTATCTATCTATCTATCTCATATCTATCTATTATCTATCTATCTATCTATCTATCTATCTCATATCTATCTATTTAGCAATCTATTTATCTATTTATTTATTCATCCATCTATCTTTCTATTTATTATCTATTAATATAATCTATCTCTCAATTCATTATTCTATCAATCTAATCTGCCCTATATCTATCTATCAGATAGAAGCAACGAGGCAGCACTCCAGATAACGTGAAAAAAATAGGATCCTATTTTTTCCACGTTATCCAGATTGCTGCCTCGTTGCTTTCATCTTATATATTGTGGATCTTCAGTCCGAGATTTTTGAGGATTTTGTTGCACCTGGACCTTCAGTTGAGTGCTGCTATTTGTACCTTTTCATTATCTATCTATCTATTATCTATCTATCTATCTATCTATCTATCTCATATCTATCTATCTATCTATCTATCGAATAACTCCACGGCACTCGGTAGTAGTGGATTAAACGTGTTTATTCACCCAATTGCGACGTTTCGGTCCACTCAATGGGACTTTTCTCAAGCAGTATCGATACTGCTTGAGAAAAGTCCCATTGAGTGGACTGAAACGTCGCAATTGGGTGAATAAACACGTTTAATTTACTACTACCGAGTGCCGTGGAGTTATTCTATACTATTTTGGATTTTGGACCGGGTCCACAGCCGCTGGCACCGACTTTACCTATCCTCTACTGACTGTGCGGTCCACAACCTTGCATTTGTTCTATCTATCTATCTATCTATCTATCTATCTATCTATCTATCTATGTATCTCATATCTATCTATCTCATATCTATCTATCTATCTATCTATCTATCTATCTATCTATCTCATATCTATCTATCTCATATCTATCTATCTATCTATCTATCTATCTATCTATCTATCTATCTATCTATCTATCTCATATCTATCTATCTCATATCTATCTATCTCATATCTATCTATCTCATATCTATCTACTATCTCTATTATCTATCTATCTATCATCTATCTATCTATCTCTCTATCTATCTATCTATCTATCTATCTCATATCTATCTATCTATCTATCTATCTATCTATCTATCTATCTATCTCATATCTATCTATCTATCTAGCTATCTCATATCTATCTATCTATCTATCTATCTATCTATCTATCTATCTATCTATCTATCCATCTATTTGTCTCATATCTATCTGTCTATCTATCTCCATTGTAATATCTTTTTGCTGGAAAGCATGTAGTGATGCATTTTCACGCTGCCTGTTGTGTCAGGACCAGCTTCCAGTGTCCTGCAGCCCTCCCAGTCTTGGTCTTGGCAGGAGACGTGATCCCGCGGTCCCACATTAACCATGCATTGTTTATGAGGAGGACTTTGGGGTAATATTAACCACATGTGCTGGAAATGATGTTTTAATAGACAGTTTTTAGTTCTGAAAACAAGTTTCTGAAACATATTGCATTTAAAAAGAACAATCTGCCACGCAGACGTAAGTGCAATCCTTCTCCGTCAGAAGCAGTTAGCGCCATGGCGTTATGTACGTGGGCCGAGTGTAACAGAGCGTGTGCCAGGCCGGCGTGCAGCACATCTACACAATCAATCCTGGGTGTCACACTTTTCTTCAGCAACAATATGTCACCATTACAGTACCTGGAACGTATTCCTGAGGAATGCAAGGGCGCCAGAAGCCCGTCCTCCATGTTTGATCTCCTTATGTGAAACATACCATGGCCGGGAGGAGAAAGAGCCATCATTTTGGAGGTGACAGGAATATTTATTACATACCCCAGCCCCACCATTTAATACGTGGTCTGTGTGTCTTAATGTTCATTTCAAAGGAAGAGACAACATTCAAAAGGTCTTTTGGGTGGAGTGATGGTCAAACCGCATCCCTTTAAAGCAGATCGGACCGCTATCTGGATATATCTGGTTTAATAAATATTTGTATTTCCCATAAAATAGCAATTTTTAATTTTCAGAAAATTTGCATTTGCTATTGCTCTGGTATTCCTCCTGTAAATTGATAACTGGGAGATACAATTCCCCTTGTCAATGCACTCGAAGGTCTCAAGCACATGGCCGTGTCCATTATACAGTCCGAAAATCGTGTATCAGCGAAATGTGGATGCAGTCTGTGTGCCGTAAAATTTTTTTTTATTGCAAATCTATTGACTTCAATGGGTTCGTGGTCCAAATTTTGTGGACATATTCTATCTTTTTGCAGAATGGACATAGTGGTGATCTGTTTGCTATCCATATCCGTATGTCCATTGTTGTGGTAGCATGGTGAACCATATAAATGGCTGGTGCCAGCTTGGTGTGGTAGCATAGCAGACCACATTAATGCCCAGTGGTAGTTTAGTGTAGGATCATGGCGGATCATACTGTATCAGTGTCAGCTTGGAGTGGTAGCATGGTGGCTCATATGAAGGCTCAGCCACAGCCTGGTGTAGAAGCATGGAAGACCATATCAATAGCTAGTGGCAGCTTAATCATATGCCTAGTGCCAGCTTGGTATGATAGCATGATAGATCATATAAGTGCCTAGTGGTAGCTTCGTGTGGTAACATGGTGGATCATATCAATAGCTAATA
This sequence comes from Rhinella marina, assembly GCA_900303285.1. Classification (NCBI taxonomy): domain Eukaryota; kingdom Metazoa; phylum Chordata; class Amphibia; order Anura; family Bufonidae; genus Rhinella; species Rhinella marina. The sequence goes on along the minus strand of ONZH01009085.1, from coordinate 3,107 downwards.
GAAGCTTAGTCTTTTAGCATGGTGGATCATATAAGTGCCTAATGGCAGCTTGGAGTGGAAGCATGGTGGCTCATGTGAAGGCTCAGCCACAGCCTGGTGTAGAAGCATGGAAGACCATATCAATGGCTAGTGGCAGCTTAGTGTATTAGCATGGTAGATCATATAAGTGCTTAGTGGAGCGTGGTGTGGCAGCACGGCAGAACATATAAGTTCCTAGTGGCAGCTTGGTGTGGTAGCATGGAACATATCAATGGCTAGTGGAAGCTTAAAGGGGTTCTCCAGGAATTAAGAAAATAAAATTACTGAAAATACTTAAAATATTACTTTATTATAAATATATTCGCATATACCTTTCATTATTTATAATGGCTTGTTTTGTCTAGGGAGCAATCAATTAGGAGAAACAAAATGGCCGCCGTCTTACTAGTACACACAAAACCTGTTCTAATCACACAGAAGGACAAGTTACTTCAACAACACTGAGGTAAAGAGCTTGCCTCATCCTCCTCTCTGCTCTGCTTGTCAGGGATTATTTAGGATCCTGATACAGATAAGATCTTAGCTGAAACTCCTGTAGGAATCGAGCTGATCGAGGAGACATGAAGTACAGCGAGGGAGGTGGAGATGTGGATAATGAGCAGCAGCTCTTCTCTCTATTACCACAGTCCGTCCTGTCCGTCCTTTCTGTACTCCATGTCTCCTCATCAACTCCCATTCCCACACAAAGATTCAGCTAAATATCTTATCATCTGTATTCAGGATCAATAATCCCTGACAAGCAGAGCAGAGAGGAGGATGAGGCAGCTCTTTACCTCAGTGTTGTGAAGTACTTATCCCTGCTGTGTGATTAGGAACAGGTTTTGTGTTCACTAATAGGACGGCGGCCATTTTATTTCTCCTAATGAATTGTACCCAGGGCAAAAGATGAGCCGTTATAACTAATTGAAAGGTATTTGGGAATATATTTATAATAAGTAATATTTAAGTATTTTCATTTTTCTAAATTCCCAGAGACCCTTTAAGGTCTCTTTAGACCGGACAATTCAGCAGGCGTGCATTGTTGGAAGGAAGCACTTCTTCCAGGCAATCGCCTGCTCATCGGTGGAGGAAGGAATAATCACTAATGCCATCGCTCTTCCCCATACAGAGTCGTTGTTTGCAGGCAGCAGGCGGGTTTGACAGCACATTCTGCTGCCGGCAAACAGTGATTTAGGTGCCTACACAAACGAGTATATTATCTGATGAATGAGCATTTCGCTGGTACATCAGGTAATCGGCGGCACCTTTACACCTCCAGATAATTGCTAATGAGCTCTCCTATGAATGCCAGTTGGCAATTATCTGGCAGATTCTCAACCATTTAGTCTATTAGCATGGTGGGTCATTTCAATGGCTAGTGATGATGCGGGAGCATGGTGGATCATATCGATGACTAGTGGTAGTTTAGTATGGTAGCAGGGTGGACCAATGACACATCAAAGCTTACAAAACATCCTCAGGTAAACAAAGGATGAAAAAATGACAAAATAACAGGGTGCTAATTTTTGTTAGTGGAACTTACCTTTACATTTTTAATTATTAAAGGGTTTCTGTCACCAGTTTTTTCGGTATGAATCAGGCTGACATTAGAGATGTGCTAATGTCACCTGATTCCAAATATATATCTGTTTTATTTACTGGTGCCCCCATTTTTATATAAAATGAACTTTTATTTTAATGGCCTAATTAGGCCTCTAGGGTGCAGGGGCGTTACCCCTGCTCCTAGAGGCTTCTGGTTGATTGACAGGCCCAGGAGAGAAGAAACACTCCATTCACCATAACTTGCAAGGACCTTGAATGAATGTCATGACCATGGTGAACAGTCACATGGTTAGGGATCACACAAACGAGGCCTGTCTCCTCCTAACCGTGTGGACTGATCCACATGGCCATGACATCCAGTTGGAGGTCCTTTCAAGCTATGGTGAATGGAGTGTTTCTTCTCTCCTGGTCCTGTCAAGTCAAACAGAGCCTCTAGGAGCAGGGGTAGCGGCCCCTTGCACCTAGAGGCCTTATTAGGCATAAAATAAAAAGTTCATCTTTAATAAAAATGGGGGCCCCAGTAAATAAAACAGATATATATTTGGAATCAGGTGACATTAGCACATCTCTAATGTCAGCCTGATTCATACCGAGAAAAACTGGTGACAGAAACTCTTTAAACACAAGTGTTGATATTTTGAGAAGCCCACAAAACATGAAGTCTGAGACCTAAATCTTTGATGTGCACCCCAGTGACCTCCCCACCACGGTGTATAGTACGCTTCTCTTACAGATGTATACAATGATGATAAAGAAATCTAATCATTTCTCCCTGTCAATAGCTCATCCCAGTGTACGTAGTGAGGAAACATGTATTTGGTCTGTGATACCTACTGCGCCTTCGCACATACAATGACCAGAACCTCTCAATTGAAATCTACATCTCCTACTCTATTACCTTGAGCCAAATGTAATTGCTCTACAGGAGGCACAGGACTCTTCGTACTCAATCCGATTTTTCTTACAAAAAACTTACATTAGATTAGAGCAAGTGACTGCAGCATCCGACTACACAGAGTTTATTTGTAGTCTGTCACTATGGCAACAAATTGGTCTACAAAGGATCTATAGACACAAATGTTAAAGAGAGTTTTAAAATAAATGTTTTGCAAAATTGCTTAATTTAAGACTAGCATGAAAAAGGGCTGAGAAGGTAGGAAAACAGAAGGAAATCGGTCCCCAGACAGACCCTTTCATAACGAGAATTTATAAAGGTGCCCATACCCTTTACTTGGCCTAATGCACTATTTTATATGTAAGGTTGTGAGAAGACTTTTTCCTGATGGTAGATGTTGGAAGAAAGAAATATCAGGCATGTTCTGTTTTTAACATTGCCAGATCTGTTGCTTTCACGGGATAAGCCACCACCACAAGCTGCATTTTGTTCTCTCCCCCATTGAGGAAAACATGCATGCTCGGCTAAAACTGCTTCTGTATTGGCAAGTCAGGAAGAATAACTGCTGAGCGAACATATGGCCGACAGGTAATGATGGCACATCGGCACCTAACGATATTCATAGCATTGG
>ONZH01009084.1:0-49333 GCA_900303285.1 Rhinella marina | reverse complement strand
GTTTATTTAACTTTTATTTAGCAAAAAATAACAGAGATATTTATTCGTATTTTCGCTGCGCATTGGCGTTGGGGTCGTCACTTGATGCGAGCTGTGCTGCTCTCTCTACAAGTCTTTAGTTCTTAATGGAACGTTGTGGCGATTCTGAACAGAGGACTTGTTGCTCATCAACAGAACTCGAGCTCCTTGACATTGTGGACAGGAAATTTGCGGAACCCGTGTCAGCATGTGTTTGGTCTTCTAGTTGCTACAAAAATCCAATGTTGGGCAATATATACGCAGGTAATATTATTTCACATCTATCCCAAAAATAAAATTTACGCAGTTTGCGCAAATAAAAAACTGGAAACTGGAAATGGAGAGAGGGCCTATAGTGGACCTGCGGAAAATTGCTTGAGAGAGGGCCTGTAGGTGACCTGCGGAAAAATTGTTTGGGAGAGGGCTGTAGGTGGGGGCAGGCTGGGGGATGGAGGTTGACTGAAGAGCCAGGAGTGCCCCCTGGGCTAGCGTGTGTGTGGTGAAACAGCCGGATGTAGTTAGAATGACGACGCAGGACCCAACTTAAAAAATTAGCATCAACCGGTACAATTGTCAATTATGAGCTTGATCAAGTGTGGCATGACTTTTTAGATGGAGATTGCATGTGGTCACGTACTCCCTGGAACCCCATAGTCACCCCTTCTCTGATGTGCTAGCCCAGAACATTCTCTGCCCCAATTCGCAAGACCTTTTGCAGTCTCCGTGTGCTGACAGTGGGGATTTACCAGTGTTGTCTGAGGAGGTGGTGGACAATGGCGAGACACAGGTGTCGGGGGGTAGTAGTTGTATGGGAAGCAAGTTACAGTGGGGAACTCCTGGGGGACTTTCTCATGATGGGGTTCGTCACTTTGATGGCGAGCTGTGCCGCTCTCTCTCTACAATGGTCTTTAGGTTCTTAGATGGAGATGTTGTGGCGATTTCTGAACAGAAGGACTTGTTGCTCATCAACAGAACCTCGAGCTCCTTGACATTGTGGACCAGGAATTTGCGGAACCCTGTGGGCAGCATGTGTTTGGTCTTCTAGTTGCTACCAAATCCAATGTTGGGCAATATAGATACGCAGGTAATATTATTTTTCACACCTATCCCAAAATAAAATTTACGCAGTTTGCGCTAATAAAACTGGGGAAAACTGGAACTGGAGAGAGGGCCTGTAGGTGGACCTGGGAAAAATTGTTTGAGAGGGCCTGTAGGTGGACCTCCCGGGTGGACCTCCGAAATTGTTTGGAGAGAGGGCCTGTAGGTGGACCTCTGGAAAAAGAGAGGGCCTGTAGGTGGACCTCCGGGAAAATTGTTTGGAGAGAGGGCCTGTAGTGGACCTCCGGAAAAATTGTTTGGAGAGGGCCTGTAGGTGGACCTCCGGAAATTGGAGAGAGGGCCTGTAGGTGGACCTCCGGGAAAAATTGTTTGGGAGAGAGTGCCTGTAGGTGGACCTCCGGAAAAATTGTTTGGAGAGAGGGCCTGTTGGTGGACCTCCGGAATAATTGTTGGAGAGAGGGGCCTGTAGGTGGACCTCCGAAAAAAATTGTTTGAAGAGAGGGCCTGTATGGGCCTCTGGGAAAAATTGTGGTAAAAGAGTGCCAGTTGGACCTCTAAAAAATGGCGTTTTTTTTTAGTCAGCGTTAGGCAAAGACGACATGGGGGGAGGAGGAGTAGAGGAGTAGAGAAGAGAATCGGATACATAAGTAATGTTAATCTTTAGCTGGCTTTCCCCCGGAGGAGATTGAATTCCGGTGAAATCCAGGCTTTTGTTCATTTTAATAAGCGTCAGCCTGTCAGCGCTGTCAGTTGACAGGCCGTGTACGCTTATTAGTGATGACGCCACCAGCTGCACTGAATATCCGCTCTGACAGCACGTTAGCGGGCAGGGCAGGCTAGCACCTCCAAGGTGTACAACGCCAGTTCAGGCCACGTGTCCAGCTTTGAAACCCAGTAGTTGTATGGAGCAGAGTGATTTGCTATGACTTTGATATGGTCAGCTAGGTACTCCCTCACCATCTTTCTGTACAGCTCCCCCTACTCTGCCTAGACGGGGACAGGTGACAGTGTCTTGCTGGGGTGACATAAAACTGGCAAAGGCCTTGGGAGAGCGTTTCCTGCCAGTGCTGGACAAGCTGCATGCTCGCCTCTCCCCGCTATTTGGCCCACAGAACCATGCCCTCTGCCGCTAGTGGCGTCAGATGGGAAGAATTGTTTCAGCTTGTGCACCAGGGCCTGTTGATATCTATTCACTCTCTTACTCCTTTCCTCTGCAGGGATGAAGTGGAAAAGGTTCTGCTTGTACCGTAGGTCCAGGAGACGTGAACACCAGTAATCGGTGTTTGAAAAATTCTTCTAACGCTGAGGGTCACGGGATAGGCAGCCTAACATGAAGTCTGCCATGTGCCCCAGAGTCCCAACATGCAAGAATTCCCTCTCCTCACTGGCCTGACTCTCCATTTCCTCCTCCTCCTCCTCCAAGTCCTCCTCTTCAGCCCATACACGCTCAAGAGTTAAGGACTGAGCACTGGTACCCTCTACTGTCTCGCCGACATTCTTCTCCTCTCCTCTCATCCTCTCCCCTCCTCCGATACGCGCTGAGAAACAGACCGGAGGGTGCTCTGGCTATCAAGCGACTTATCTTCCTCCACGTCTCTTGTGACAAGCGCAAAGCATCCGACTGATGCCTGAGCAGTGAGTTTTTCAACAGGCAAAGCAGCGGATGGTGAGGCTGATAATGGCGGCATCGCCGCTGACCATCTGTGTTGACTCCTCAAAGTTGCTCAACACCTGCCAGATATCAGACATCCACGTCCACTCCTCATAGTCGACTTGAAGGAATCTGACTGACCTGACTACCAGTTCAGGTGGAAGTTGACATCTGCAGTCTTACAATCGCTCTGCCGCTGCTGGTAAACTCTGGATAACATGTTTAATGTGGAATTCCATCTCGTGGGCACGTCGCACAACAGTCGGTGAGCGGGCAGTTGTAGGCGGCGCTGCGCTGCCCTGAGAGTGGCAGCATCTGTGGTGGACTTACGGAAATGCGCACAGATGCGGCGCACCTTGGTGAGCAAAATCAGACAGATTGGGTATGTCTTGAGGAACCGCTGAACTATGAGATTGAACACGTTAGGCCAGGGCATGGCACATGTGTCAGTCTGCCGAGTTGCAGAGCCGCCACCAGGTTACGCCCGTTGTCACACACAACCCGTGCCTGGCTTGAGGTTCAGCTGTGCCAGCCACACATCGGTCTGCGCTGTGATGCCCTGTAACAAGCTCTTGGGCGGTGTCCCTTTTGTCACCTATTGATAATAAATGAGGTTCCTGAACTCCAAGGTTTTGTTTCTATGCATTTTAATAGTTACAAGCATATAGCTTGACAAGAAGCAGCTCTGAAGCTCAAAAACGTTTTCGGCTTATTGCCTTCTTCAGTGAGCTGAAAATAAGTAAATGTGCTTAAAATCAGTTATAACACATGTTACAGAATGGAAGAAAAAACATTAGTAATGGCGGGATGTAATTACTTCCAAATTTACATACAAAACGAGTAAATAAAGTTTTTAATACATAGAACATGGTGGAGTATACATGGTAGTAGAGTGTGTGCAGATGAATGTCCCAAAATGTATAGGGATGCGTGGTGGGACAAGTGACAGGTAAATGATGGGCCTTTTAAACCGACTAGCAGTAGAAACTGTGTTGAGGCAGTGTCAGAGTTGGATGCATAGTTGGATGCATAGTGTACCCTATGCCATGCGTGCTGCAGTGGAAGAGCAATGTTTATGGAACATTGCGGAATGCAGGATGACAGTAAAGGAGGGAGAGGAACTTATGTGGTATGGAAAGTTTACCTTGAGGTGGTCCCTGTATAATGCTCGACGTAGTCTCCGCGGGTATGCGGTAAGATGGCTGCTATGAGCCTGTGCAGGCGTTTAGGTCACGAAAGGGGCTGCTGCCCAACGACTACGCTGGAGTGTGGGTGGGAACCGACATTGAGACAGTGATCTAAACATTGTTACCTCAATCACATCCCAGGATAGTGGTAAATCACACATAGTGTATATGTTTAAATATAGAAATTTATACTGTATAATATAGTGCACTACAACACTCTATGTTCTCTCCTCTATACAGTCCTTTAGTTATTCTATGTCTATGTACATGCTAATGCACACATGCCCTCCCTCTATTCCTTCTGTTCACACCCACCCAAACTCCAGCGTAGCGCAACTGTGAAGCGCAGCATAACTGCGATGCAATCTTAGCATTTGTACCCATTTTCAGCCTCTATCCCCACTGCGCATGTCCGCATGCGCAGTACACCCATAGAGGCATTAGACGCCATCTTGGTATGCCCTACATCGATGAGCCATGACGCGGCACCCCTTCCGGCTCCTGCCCTGCCTTTTCCGGACAGGGCACGCCGCGCTACTTAAAAGATGAGGTATTCTCCCAGCCAGGTAGGCGCTAATAGTCGTTGGGCAGCAGCCCCTTTCGTGACCTAAACGCCTGCACAGGCTCATAGCAGCCATCTTAACGCATACCAGCGGAGACTACGTCGAGCATTATACAGGGACCACCTCAAGGTAAACTTTCCATACCACATAAGTTCCTCTCCCTCCTTTACTGTCATCCTGCATCCGCAATGTTCCATAAACATTGCTCTTCCACTGCAGCACGCATGTCATAGGGTACACTATGCATCCAACTATGCATCCAACTCTGACACTGCCTCAACACAGTTTCTACCTGCTAGTCAGTTACAAGGCCCATCATTTACTCTGTCACTTGTCCCACCACGCATCCCTATACATTTTGGGACATTCATCTGCACACACTGTACTACCATGTATACTCCACCATGTTCTATGTATTAAAAACTTTATTTACTCGTTTTGTATGTAAATTTGGAAGTAATTACATCCCGCCATTACTAATGTTTTTCTTCCATTCTGTAACATGTGTTATAACTGATTTTAAGCACATTTACTTATTTTCTGTATGCACGTATATATTTCAGCTCACTGAAGAAGGCAATAAGCCGAAAACGTTTTGAGCTTCAGAGCTGCTTCTTGTCAAGCTATATGCTTGTAACTATTAAAATTGCATAGAAACAAAACCTTGGAGTTCAGGAACCTCATTTATTATCAATAGTGGCCTGGGAACCATTTCCTGAAAAATACTCCCACACGGTTTGAGGACCAAACCTTACTTTACTTTTGTCACCTAAGCTCAGCAGTTTGAGCACCGCCTGCTGGCGCTTACCCACGGCACTGCTGCTGCGCCTAGAGCTACCGACTGAAGGCGCTGTGCCCACAGATGGTAATTCGGTGGAGGAGGAGGAGGGGTCGGAGGAGGAGGAGGCATAGTACGTCTGAGAGACCCTGACCGAGGTAGGCCCCGCAATCCTCGGTGTGGGCAGTACATGAGCGGCCCCAGGGTCATTCTCGGTCCCAGCCTCCACCAAGTTAACCCAATGTGCCGTCAGTGAGATATGGTGTCCCTGCCCGGCATCACTTGTCCACGTGTCCGTGGTTAGGTGGATCTTCTCAGAAACAGCGTTGGTCAGGGCACGGATGATGTTCTGTGACCCGTGCTGGTGTAGGGCTGGGACGGCACATTGGGAAAAATAGTGGCGGCTGGGGACCGAATACCAAGGGGCAGCCACCGCCATGAGATTGCGAAAGGCCTCGGTCTCTACCAGCCTATAGGGCAGCATCTCCAGGCTAAGCAATTTGGAGATGTGGACGTTGAGGGCTTGGGCATGTGGGTGGGTGGAACTGTATTTCCTCTTGCGCTCCAGCGTCTGCTGTAAAGACAGCTGAACGCTGCGTTGGGACACATTGGTGGAGGATCGTGGAGGCGAAGGTGTGGTTTTCCCGTGGGAGGCGCTCGTGCCGGGGTCCTGGGCAGGGGGTTGACTAGCAGAGGCAGCGAGTGACGCAGGGGGTTGACTAGCAGAGGCAGCGAGTGACACAGGGGAAGGAGCAGTGGTGTGACCCGCAAGAGGTGGTGAACGGCCTTGGTTCCATTGAGTGGGGTGTTTAGAACTCATATGCCTGCGCATGCTGGTGGTGGTTAGGCTAGTAGTGGTGGCACCCCTGCTGATCCTGGTGTGGCACAGGTTGCACACCACAGTCCATCGGTCATCCTCACTTTCTTTAAAGAACCTTCAGACTTGCGAACATCTAGGCCTCACCACGGGAGCTTCACTACGTGAAACAGTTGCTGCTGATGCACCAGCTCTGGCCCTGCTTCTCCCTCTGGCCACACCACTGCCTCTTCCAACCTCTTCTGGTGCAGCACTCGCCTCCGCCTCAGAAGCACTGTCTTCACTCGGCTTATCAACCCAGCTTGTGTCAGTCACCTCGTCATCCTCCGATTCCTCAGTCTGCTCCCCCCTCGGACTTCCTGCCCTGACAACAACTTCACCACTGTCTGAAAACCATGTCTCCTCATCGTCCGACACCTCTTTACAAACTTCTTATACTAACTCAACATTGTCATCATCATCATCATCACCCACAGACTGCGACAGTTGGAAAACTTGGGCATCGGGAACAAGGTCAGCAGCAACCTGAGAAGTGGTTTGTGACTCTGGGAAGGGTCCAGAAAACAGTTCCTGAGAGTATGCCGGATCGCATTCCAAATTTTCCTGGGAGGGGGCAGACCGGGGTATAGGAGGTTGAGGTGGAGGAGCCAGAGGAGTGCTCCCTTGGGTAACGTGGGTGGACTGCGTGGAAGACTGACTGGTGGACAAATTACTTGAAGCATTGTCCGCAATCCACGAGATCAGCTGTTCACACTGTTGTTGTTTCAACAGTCCTCTACCACGTGTCCCTGTAAGCTGAGACATGAAGCTAGGGAGTGTAGCTCTGCGGCGTTCCACAGCTCCCTCATCAGCAGGTACTGTCTCACCCTGCCCAGGACCACGGCCTCTGCCCCCTGCAGTAATTGAATGCCCACGCCCATGCCCTCGTCCTCGACCCTTAGCCCTGGGGTTCAACATTTTCTGTATATAAGTGTATGATATAAAAATAAATAAATAAACGGGCCTGGTGTACTGAAACCCACAAACTTGTTCAGTCTGGTTTAATTAAGTGACTTACAGAAAGTGTCACCTGACAGAATATATGGATTGGAGTGAGTGTGCTGAACTGTGACACACAGAAAGGTTACACGCAGCTGTGTGAAATGGATTTTTATCACTGAGCTAAAACAACGCGTTGTCATTTCTCAAACAATAAATAGAACATTTATTTTGATCCTGTATGGTCGTTTTGTTGCGCCAAGTAACAGTGTCCAAATCTAGTGCATGCATCCGCCTAGCACACCCTTCTACTACTCTACACCTCTGCAGGGGACCGGCAACCCCGGAAACGAGGATCAATAGGCACCGGCTGCACCGACCAAGCAACCTATTTCTGCACACATTAGAGTTGTGCCTAAATTTTGCACAACTCTATAAGGTGAGCGTATTAACCTAATTCAAATTCTCTTGATTTTTACATATTACCCTATGAGCGCCTCTCCCCCCTTTTTTTGTGTTGCCTTGTAATGCAGAATATACGGATTGGAGTGAGTGTGCTGAACTGTGACACACAGAAAGGTTACACGCAGCTGTGTGAAATGGATTTGTATCACTCAGCTAAAACAACAAATACAACTAATTATTTTTATATATATATATATATTTTTTTTTTTTTAACGTGATGTGCAGAAACTATCGTAGAACTGACTGACACCCTACTGACGGTGGCTATTTAGACTGCGACCCAGACAAATGTCGCACAGAGATTTTTAGGATCAAGCTATATACGTGACAGGAAGCAAATGATTTGGTTGTATTCTGTGACGTACAGAAAGTGTCACCTGGACAGAATATACGGATTGGAGTGAGTGTGCTGAACTGTGACACACAGAAAGGTTACACACAGCTGTGTGAAATTGATTTATATCACTCAGCTAAAACAACAAATACAACTATGGATTTGTATCACAAATACAACTAATTATTTTTATATACTTTTTTTTATATATTTTTTTTTAGTTTTGTTTTTTTTGGAACGTGACGTGCAGAAACTATCGTAGAACTGACTGACGCCCTACTGACGGTGGCTATTTAGACTGCGACCCAGACAAATGTCGCACAGAGATTTTTAGGATCAAGCTGTATACGTGACAGGTAGCAAATGACTTGGTTGTATTCTATGACGTACAGAAAGTGTCACCTGGACAGAATATATGGATTGGAGTGAGTGTGCAGAACTGTGACACACAGAAAGGTTACACACAGCTGTGTGAAATGGATTTGTATCACTCAGCTAAAACAACAAATACAACAAATTTTTTTTATATATTTTGTTTTCTATATTTTTTTTGTAGTTTTGTTTTTTTGAAACGTGACGTGCAGAAACTATCGTAGAGCTGACTGACACCCTACTGACGGTGGCTATTTAGACTGCGACCCAGACAAATGTCGCACAGAGATTTTTAGGATCAAGCTGTATACGTGACAGGTAGCAAATGACTTGGTTGTATTCTGTGACGTACAGAAAGTGTCACCTGCACAGAATATACGGATTGGAGTGAGTGTGCTGAACTGTGACACACAGAAAGGTTACACGCAGCTGTGTGAAATGGATTTGTATCACTCAGCTAAAACAACAAATACAACTAATTATTTATATATATTTTTTATTTTTATTCTTTGTAGTTTTGTTTTTTTTGGAACGTGACGTGCAGAAACTATCGTAGAGCTGACTGACAACCTACTGACGGTGGCTATTTAGACTGCGACCCAGACAAATGTCGCACAGAGATTTTTAGGATCAAGCTGTATACGTGACAGGTAGCAAATGACTTAGTTGTATTCTGTGACGTACAGAAAGTGTCACCTGGACAGAATATACGGATTGGAGTGAGTGTGCTGAACTGTGACACACAGAAAGGTTACACGCAGCTGTGTGAAATGGATTTGTATCACTCAGCTAAAACAACAAATACAACTAATTTTTTTTATATATTTTGTGTTCTATATTTTTTTTGTAGTTTTGTTTTTTTTTGGAACGTGACGTGCAGAAACTATCGTAGAGCTGACTGACACCCTACTGACGGTGGCTATTTAGACTGCGACCCAGACAAATGTCGCACAGAGATTTTTAGGATCAAGCTGTATACGTGACAGGTAGCAAATGACTTGGTTGTATTCTGTGATGTACAGAAAGTGTCACCTGGACAAAATATACGGATTGGAGTGAGTGTGCTGAACTGTGACACACAGAAAGGTTACACGCAGCTGTGTGAAATGGATTTGTATCACTCAGCTAAAACAACAAATACAACTAATTATTTATACATATTTTTTATTTTTATTTTTTTGTAGTTTTGTTTTTTTGGAACGTGACGTGCAGAAACTATCGTAGAGCTGACTGACAACCTACTGACGGTGGCTATTTAGACTGCGACCCAGACAAATGTCGCACAGAGATTTTTAGGATCAAGCTATATACGTGACAGGTAGCAAATGACTTGGTTGTATTCTGTGACGTACAGAAAGTGTCACCTGCACAGAATATATGGATTGGAGTGAGTGTGCTAAATTGTGACACACAGAAAGGTTACACGCAGCTGTGTGAAATGGATTTGTATCACTTAGCTAAAACAGCAAATACAACTAATTTTTTTTATATATTTTGTGTTCTTTATTTTTTTGTAGTTTTGTTTTTTTTTTGGAACGTGACGTGCAGAAACTATCGTAGAGCTGAATGACACCCTACTGACGGTGGCTATTTAGACTGCGACCCAGACAAATGTCGCACAGAGATTTTTAGGATCAAGCTGTATACGTGACAGGTAGCAAATGACTTGGTTGTATTCTGTGACGTACAGAAAGTGTCACCTGGACAGAAAATAGTGAGTGTACTGAACAGAGATTTTTAGGATCAAGCTGTATACGTGACAGGTAGCAAATGACTTGGTTGTATTCTGTGACGTACAGAAATGTCACCTGGACAAAATATACGGATTGGAGTGAGTGTGCTGAACTGTGACACACAGAAAGGTTACACGCAGCTGTGTGAAATGGATTTGTATCACTCAGCTAAAACAACAAATACAACTAATTTTTTATATATATTTTTTATTTTTATTTTTTTGTAGTTTTGTTTTTTTTGGAACGTGACGTGCAGAAACTATCGTAGAGCTGACTGACAACCTACTGACGGTGGCTATTTAGACTGCGACCCAGACAAATGTCGCACAGAGATTTTTAGGATCAAGCTGTATACGTGACAGGTAGCAAATGACTTGGTTGTATTCTGTGACGTACAGAAAGTGTCACCTGGACAGAATATATGGATTGGAGTGAGTGTGCTAAATTGTGACACACAGAAAGGTTACACGCAGCTGTGTGAAATGGATTTGTATCACTCAGCTAAAACAACAAATACAACTAATTTTTTTTATATATTTTGTGTTCTTTATTTTTTTTGCAGTTTTGTTTTTTTTGGAACGTGACGTGCAGAAACTATCGTAGAGCTGACTGACACCCTACTGATGGTGGCTATTTAGACTGCGACCCAGACAAATGTCGCACAGAGATTTTTAGGATCAAGCTGTATACGTGACAGGTAGCAAATGACTTGGTTTCATTCTGTGACGTACAGAAACTGTGACCTGGACAGAAAATAGTGAGTGTACTGAACAGAGATTTTTAGGATCAAACTGTATACGTGACAGGTAGCAAATGACTTGGTTGTATTCTGTGACGTACAGAAAGTGTCACCTGGACAAAATATACGGATTGGAGTGAGTGTGCTGAACTGTGACACACAGAAAGGTTACACGCAGCTGTGTGAAATGGATTTGTATCACTGAGCTAAAACAACAAAAAAACTATTTTTTTTTGTATATTTTGTTTAGGATTTTTGTTTTTTTTAAACGGAACGTGGAGAAACTATCGTAGAGCTGACTGACACCCTAGTGACGGTAGCTATTTAGACTGCGACCCAGACAAATGTCGCACAGAGATTTTTGGGATCAAGCTATACACGTGACAGGCAGCAAAAGAATTTTGTTGTATTCAGTGACGTACAGAAAGTGTCACCTGGACAGAAAATAGTGAGGGTACTGAACTGTGACACACAGAATGGTTCCACACTGCTGTGTGCAATGGATTTGTATCACTGAGTTAAAACAATAAAAAAAAAGTGTTATATATGGCGATAGCTGCACTACTAGTGCCAGCCAGCCAAGCCAGGAGACAAAAAAAATGTCTTCTAGCCCTTAGAAGGGCTGTTGGGTTCTTTGTGGGTGATTCCTGCCTAACAGAGAACTAAATGCAGGCCCTAACACTCTCCCTGAAAGGCAGCAGCTCTATCCCTAACGACATCCAGACGGCATCTGAGCCGAGCACCGCGGCCAGTCACTAGTATATTCCAGGGTCACCTGATCAGGCCAGCCAACCCCTGCTATCGACATGTAAGGGCCCCACGTGATGCTGGGTGTACTGTAGAGTCTCCTGGCTTGTGATTGGCTGTGTTTATAGGCGCCAAAAAAGCACGATGCGGAAGTTGCCATTTCCTCGAGCATGGCGAGATACTCGTCCGAGCAGCGAGCACTTACGAGTACCCTAATACTCGAACGAGCACCAAGCTCGGACGAGTATGCTCGCTCATTTCTAGTTATTAACAATTAAATACATATATTTAACATATTAATGCCCACTGTCATATTCGGTTTGAAATAATCCATTCAGCAGCCTCCCTTTCCTAACGCCTAAAGGTACAGATCTACTGTGCCTATTGGTAAATACATCTGTACCAATATATCAAAGGATCTGTTGGCTCAAACTAAGATAAAATTCTGGCACAGAGGCTGTGTGCCACATTGGTTAGCCTCATGTATGGTGCTGCAAGTAATCAGTATACAGTATACAGTATACAGTTCTATACAGTACATGTGAGGTGCTGTCATTGTGCTGGCTCAAGAGCTGTGCCTGTACTATGACTTGTGGGTTGCAACTGCATTATATAGGTGACACCCTGCTCTTACTACCAGGATCTGAGTTAAAGGGGTTGTCTTGGCTTTTTAATATTGATGACCTAGGTCATCAATATCAGATTGGTGGGGTCCGACACTCGACAATCAGCAGCACGGGGAGATGGTGAACGTAGTGAGCGCGCCATCTCCCCATACAGCTGATCAGTGGGGGTGCCGGGTATCAGACCCTCGCCGATCTGATATTGATGACCTATCCTGAGATGAATATTAAGGTCTTTCATGGGTTGATCAGTTAAAAATTAAATTGTACTTATTTGTTTGAGCGTGAAGAGGTTGAGGTGACCATGTTGCTTTAAGATCCAGCACGGTGCATGGTGAAATCATCACGCTGGCCAGCGTGGTGATGTCATATGTCACCGTGTACAAGATTTTGTGCAAGATCTTCAAGCAAGATGGCCACAGCGCCCTCTTTACACTCTACTGTATGAGGTGAGTATGATTTTTTTTTATTATTTTAACCTGCCATTTCAGGGAAAATTGATTTGTTACCTCAAAGCATGAGGAAATTCGGATTTGCAGTGAATTGAATTTACCCTGAAATTCTGACCGAAATCCACTTCAGACTCTTCAATTTGTTAAACAATAATCATAACCACCACCAGTGAGGATTAGAAAAACATAAATGCTTTATTCCATAAACATTATCACACCGGTCCATGGGTCATCGGATATTGCAGCTCAACTGAAGTAACTCAAATAACGTGGATCTTCAATATCATACACAATGTATGGCTGATTTCAAACAAGCTCATTCAGTATGAGAAAAATGTTCTGTATGTCAGAAGTATTTCCTGTCCTGAATGCTGCTCCTATGACATGGACCCACGCAATTATACTGATTTAGAATGCTGTTCGTTCCTGCCCAGCCTCAACTCTAATGATTTGTACTGATGGCATTATAAGTAAAATCATTTTAAATGTAATTTGCATTTTGTCTCTATAGAACTCCTATATGGCAGAATAAAAGGATTCTTAAAATGAATTCAAATGTATCTTAAGAAGATCAATGATTTTTTTGTTTCTTTCATCTTTTGAATAACAAGTTTTTTTACATTTTCCACAAAATCTTGTATTCTCTATACATTGCATTTTTGTGCTCTCGTATGTGAAGTTTTTTTTTCTATCATTCACTAGAAAACAATAACATGGACTATGGTCGGGATTGGAAACATTGTTTTTTTCCATTAGCAATATGGAATATAGTAGGTTACAGTAGTTCAGGTAGTAAAGAAAAACTTTGAAAATCACTGGAGTATGTGGCACATTTAATTATGCTAATAGCCAAACATTAAAATAAACAGTCAGAAGATATGCCAAATTTATCACAGTGGTGAATGCTATATAAAGATAAACATATGAAGTCTACACAAATCAAATTTGTTATGAGTTTTTCAAAAGATTCTAAGTATAAGAAATCCAAAACTGCTGTGATTCCTCCTAAATTCATCACTCTAATCTAGATCAGGAGACATAGAAAAAAGTATCTGCCTCCAAAATGGGGTACTTTTTGGAGCATTTTTTTACTTAAAAAAAGACAGTTCATTAAACAGGCTGTTTGTTACCACCGACTGCCATTCACTTACCCATAGCCATGCATGTTGTTCTCACTTTAACATTACTAATTATGGTTTAAGAATTTGAAGAGGGTTGGGTACAGTCCTAGGAGACCTCAGAATGTCATATATACAGTACAGACCAAAAGTTTGGACACACCTTCTCATTCAAAGAGTTTTCTGTATTTTCATGACTATGAAAATTGTGGATTCACACTGAAGGCATCAAAACTATGAATTAATACATGTGGAATTATATACTTAACAAAAAAGTGTAAAACAACTGAAAATATGTCTTATATTCTAGGTTCTTCAAAGTAGCCACCTTTTGCTTTGATTACTGCTTTGCACACTCTTGGCATTCTCTTGATGAGCTTCAAGAGGTAGTCACCTGAAATGGTATTCCAACAGTCTTGAAGGAGTTCCCAGAGATGCTTAGCACCAGTTGGCCCTTTTGCCTTCACTCTGCGGTCCAGCTCACCCCAAACCATCTAAATTGGGTTCAGGTCTGGTGACTGTGGAGGCCAGGTCAGCTGGCTTAGCACCCCATCACTCTCCTTCTTGGTCAAATAGTACTTACACAGGCTGGAGGTGTGTTTGGGGTCAATGTCCTGTTGATAAATAATGATGGTCCAACTAAATTCAAACCGGATGGAATAGCATGCCTCTGCAAGATGCTGTGGTAGCCATGCTGGTTCAGTATGCCTTCAATTTTGAATAAATACCCAACAGTGTCACCAGCAAAGCACCCCCACACCATCACACCTCCTCCTCCATGCTTCACGGTGGGAACCAGGCATGTAGAGTTCATCTGTTCACATTTTCTGCGTCACACAAAGACACAGTGGTTGGAACCAAAGATCTCAAATTTGGACTCATCAGACCAAAGCACAGATTTCCACTGGTCTAATGTCCATTCCTTGTGTTCTTTAGCCCAAACAAGTCTCTTCTGCTTGTTGCCTGCCCTTAGCAGTGGTTTCCTAGCAGCTATTTTACCATGAAGGCCTGCTGCACACAGTCTCCTCTTAACAGTTGTTGTAGAGATGTGTCTGCTGCTAGAACTGTGTTGCATTGTCCTGGTCTCTAATCTGAGCTGCTGATAACCTGCGATTTCTGAGGCTGGTGACTCGGATGAACTTATCCTCCGCAGCAGAGGTGACTCTTGGTCTTCCTTTCCTGGGGTGGTCCTCATGTGAGATAGTTTCTTTGTAGCGCTTGATGGTTTTTGTGACTGCACTTGGGGACACTTTAAAAGTTTTCCCAATTTTTCGGACTGACTGACCTTCATTTCTTAAAGTAATGATGGCCACTGCTTTTTTCTTGCCATAATACAAATTCTAACAGTCTATTCAGTAGGACTATCAGCTGTGTATCCACCTGACTTCTGCCCAACACAACTCATGGTCCCAACCCCATTTATAAGGCAATAAATCCCACTTATTAAACCTGACAGGGCACACCTGTGAAGTGAAAACCATTTCAGGTGACTACCTCTTGAAGCTCATCAAGAGAATGCCAAGAGTGTGCAAAGCAATAATCAAAGCAAAAGGTGGCTACTTTGAAGAACCTAGAATATAAGACATATTTAAAGTTGTTTCACACTTTTTTTGTTAAGTATATAATTCCACATGTGTTAATTCATAATTTTGATGCCTTCAGTGTGAATCTACAATTTTTATAAGTAATGAAAATACAGAAAACTCTTTGAATGAGAAGGGGTGTCCAAACTTTTGGTCTGGTCTGTGCTCCGTGAAGCATGGAGGAGGAGGTGTGATGGTGTGGGGGTGCTTTGCTGGTGACACTGTTGCAGATTCATTCAAAATTGAAGGCATACTGAACCAGCATGGCTACCACAGCATCTTGCAGTGGCATGCTATTCCATCTGGTTTGCATTTAGTTGGACCATCATTTATTTATCAAAAGGACAATGACCCCAAACACACCTCCAGGCTGTGTAAGGGCTATTTGACAAGAAGGAGTGTGATGGGCTGTAGGCCAAATGACTTGGCCTCCACAGTCTCCCGACCTGAACCCAATCGAGATGGTTTGGGGTGAGCTGGACCGCAGAGTGAAGGCAAAAGGGCCAACAAGTGCTAAGCATTTCTGGGAACTCCTTCAAGACTGTTGGAATACCATTTCAGGTGACTACCTCTTGAAGCTCATCAAGAGAATGCCAAGAGTGTGCAAAGCAGTAATCAAAGCAAAAGGTGGCTACTTTGAAGAACCTAGAATATAAGACATATTTTCAGTTGTTTCACACTTTTTTGTTAAGTATATAATTCCACATGATGCCTTCAGTGTGAATCTACAATTTTTATAAGTAATGAAAATACAGAAAACTCTTTGAATGAGAAGGTGTGTCCAAACTTTTGGTCTGGTCTGTGCTCCGTGAAGCATGGATGAGGAGGTGTGATGGTGTGGGGGTGCTTTGCTGGTGACACTGTTGCAGATTATATATGTATATACGTATTCATGCATGCATATGTAAGTGGGCATGCATGAATATATACATATATTCAAATTATAGCACTTCCTTCTACAGTTGGGTACAGTCCTAGGAGACCTCAGAGTGTCATATTCAACTTTTCAGAGCAATCGGGACACTTTCAATTCGGTTTAACTATTTAAACTGCATTAAATCTAAAGGCTGATTTGACCCTAAACAAAGGTTGAGGAATATACTCATTTCTAATGCTGTGTGATAGCTTTGGCACATCATGCATGATATTTCACACTTTCTCTTACACAGACCGGCTCAAAGTAGATCTATGTTTAACCCAACTTTCAGCTCATGATGTTATTACAGCTAGCATATGAATAATCTAGCCACATTATACACATTGCAAATGTATCTTGTAAATTGAAAAATCATCTAAAACCCTAATAGATTAGGCAAATTGCATAAATGCCAAAATTCTGGCATCTCTCTACACCTATGAAGGTGTCTTTAGCATGGTCTACCCTACACTGCTTAATAAGCATCCTCTCACACAGCCCGACGAAACGGGGAGGTGGAGAATATAGACAGAACTGGCCACTTATGTGCATAGCTTTCTCTGTTGATGTCTATAGAAGTTACAGAAGCAGCTAGAAAGGGCATTTCTCGCTGGCTTCTATTGTCCTTCTACAACTGACTGTTTTGTATTGCAAAGCAGATGTCGCAGAATCTTTGTTCTCCTAAAAGGTAGGTGTCCAAGGGCAGAACTGACGCTGATCAGTTGTCTATGGTTATAAATGTCTTTGGATGGAATACCCCTTTAAAAATAGTTCTATTCCTATACATTTTTAAGCAAAACAATCTATCAGAGCCTTGATTTTTTGGGTTGATATTCTCCAGTTAAATGCATAAAAAAATAGAAATGTTCTACACTCGTGGCACAGATGTGGCTTTATATAGAAAAGCTTCTAGGAATTAAATGCTTCTAGGAATTTCATACACATACTCACTGCATTATGATAACTCAAAGTACCACCATAAATCTATCTATGCTGGTACAAAAAGTTATGAAGATATATATCTCCCAGCAGGTGAATCGGCAAGCTTTAGAAATATTGTAAAATACTGTTCATGCAGTAATATCTCCTTGGAATGTCCACCCAAATGTACAGTGAAAAAATGGTCTTCTAGGAGCAGGGTCCTTCCCAGTGGCGTAATAGAAATGACTGAGCCCCACAGCAAATTTTTGAATGCCCCTTCCTCTAGCAACTCCTTTGCAACCCCCTCCCCTAGTGCAACCCCCACTCTTATGGTTAGTCTTGATTGCTCTCTCAAACGAGGCCAGAAAGCCACTCCAACCATTTCTTCTTGTCTCTGTATACATTGTAATTTTATAAAACTGTTGAGGGAGCCCTGATCTTTTATTTATCATCTCAGGTGGGCCCCTTCTGAGTTCAGGTCCCAAAGCAGCTGCTTCCCCTGCTTCCCCTATAGCTACGACCCTGGTCCTTCCAAAGAAGAGACCAATAGACAAAAAAAATGGGTGTGGAGATCAGTCATAGCAAAATCTAGTTTAGATGGGATGTTTGGAAGGTCTTTTGGAGAGGTTGTATCGGATTTATATAACACTAGCAGAAAGACCCGGCTTCGCCTGGGTATATTTCATTTATTTCATTTAATGTTTCTGTGTGTCGTTGCAGAGAGAAAGTCAATGCAGCTGACAGAAATTGATTTTTACCTTCATTTTTTCAATCCCTATTGACTGCGGAGTGGGAGGTGGTGTGCTTTAATGGGACACGGGGGGGGGTTAAGTCCTTCATTTCAGGGTGGCCTGAATTATAGGTTAATGCCATGGTAATTTGAGGAAACACAATGGGTAGCAGTGGAAGAAAACATTGCTTTGCACGGGTATATTTAATCTATTTCATTTAATGTTTCTGTGTGTCGTTGCAGAGAGAAAGTCATCCTCCCTCCCATCCCTGCAGCTGACAGATGTTGATTTTTACCTTCAATTGTTCAATCTCCACTGCCTGCGGAGCAGGAGGGGTCATGGCCTGACTGAGTCGGGGGCGTGATGTTGCAAGACCTGGGGCGGGGTTTTAAGTCCTTCTTTTGATGGTGGCCAGAATTACAGGTCGATGCCATGGTAATTTATGAGGACACGCCATGGGTAACAGTGGAAGAAACCATTGCTTTGCACGGGTATATTTAATCTATTTCATTTAATGTTTCTGTATGTTGTTGCAGAAAGAAATCCAACTTCCCTCCCACCCCTGCAGCTGACAGAAGTTGATTTTTACCTTCATTTTTTCAATCCCCGTTGGCTGCGGAGTGGGAGGGGGCGTGGCCTGACAGAGTCGGAGCGTGGTTTCCCGAGATCTGGGGCGGGGGTCAGAGTGTCATGAATTACAGGTCGATGACATGGTAATTTATGGGGACCCGCAATGGGTAGCAGTGGAAAAAAAACATCTTGTATTAGTACTGAATGGTCGTAGTCTAAAATTAGTCAATTTCATCTATGATTTTTGTGTCGTTGCAGAGAGAAATTCACCCTCCCACCCCTGCAGCTGATTTTTTTCAATCCCTGTTGCCTGCGGAGTGGTAGGGGGCGTGGCCTGGCAGAGTTGCGGGTGTGGATTATCAAGATGCTTCGAACGGTTGTAGTCTGAAATTAGTCTATTTCATCTAAAATTTTGTGTGTCATTGCAGAGAGAAATTCACCCTCCCACCCCTGCAGCTGACAGAAGTTTATTTTTCCCTTCATTCTTTCAATCCCTGTTGGCTGCGGAGTGGGAGGGGGCATGACCTGACAGAGTTGGGGGTGTGGCTTAGCAAAGCGCTTCGCATAGGTGATTTAATCTATTTCATTTAATGTTTCTGTGTGTCGTTGCAGAATGGCTGCAGAGTGGGAGGGTGCGTGGTCTGACAGAGTTGGGGGCGTGACTTAGCAAGACGATTCGAACAGTTGTAGTCTATAATTAGTCTATTTTATCTAAAATTTTTGTGTGTCGTTGCAGAGAGAAATTCACCCTCCCACCCCTGCAGCAAACAGAAGTTTATTTTTACCTTTATTTTTTCAATCCCCGTTGGCTGCAGAGTGGGAGGGGGCGTGACCTGACAGAGTCGGGGGCGTGGATTAGCAAGACGCTTCGCATGGGTGGATTTAATCTATTTTATTTAATGTTTGTGTGTGTTGTTGCAGAAAGAAAGTCAACCTCCCACCCATCCCTGCAGCTGACAGAAGTTGATTTTTACCTTTATTTTTTCAATCTCTGTTGGCTGCAGAGTGAAAGGGGGTGTGGCCTGACAGAGTTGGGGGTGTGGCTTAGTGAGACCTGGGGCGGGGGTTTTAAGTACTTCTTTTAGGGTGGCCTGAATTAAAGGTCAATACCATGCTTATTTATGAGCCCACGCAATAGGCAGCAGTGGAGGAAAACATCTTTTATTACTACTGAACTGTAGTAATAGAAAAACACATAAGTTATATGTGACATTTACAGTGTCAGTAAATAGAAATGGATGAGATCCTCAGCTGCTGATAATTACCTGGTTGTTATGGAAACCTGCCCTCCCCGTGTGTGCCTTTGCAGAGAATGGCAGTTGGAGTTTAAAACCAAAGTTCCCGGTTGTAATGTTGGCTAATGGAGATCATATTTTGGGAATATCTCAGGAACGGTATGTCCTAGAGAGATGACCTGGTCTAAAACCTTCCCGGACACCTGATGTACCTGTGTGCCAAATTTGGTGAAAATCGGTCCAGTAGTTCGGTCGCGCATAGAGAACAGACAGACAGACAGACACTCATTTTTATATTATTAAGAGATTTTAAGAGATTATTATCTGAAACGTAAGTGCAAATGTGTGGGGGCTTATATATTCTTTGACAATCTGTAGTTTTTGATAATACCATTATGTGTATGTATGACTTTTTGATCACTTTTTATTTAATTTTTTTTTAAGTATGGGATTGATCACATATTAGTTTTTTGATCAGTTATTTCCATCAGTTATTGTGAGCCAAAACCAGGTGCGGGTCAAAAACACCAAACAGGTGCAGATCTTTTTATTATACCTAGTCTCTGTTTAGTGTCCACTCCTGGTTTTGGCTGACAATAACTGATGGAAATAACTGATCAAATAAGGGCTCGTTCACATCACCGTTAGGGCTTCCATTCAGGCTTTCCGTTATAACATCGTTATAACGGAAAGAAACGGAATCCCTAGGACGGACATCAAAACGGACACCTTTAAGAGGCATTCCGTTTTGATCCGTCATAATAGAAGCCTATGGCCCTGCATAACGGATCCGTCTGGATGCCGTTATGCTGGACGGAAAACAAAGTCCTGTCGACAGGACTTTGTTTTCCGTCCAGCATAACGGCATCCAGACGGATCCGTTATGCAGGGCCATAGGCTTCTATTATGACGGATCAAAACTACTATAGTGCAGTACAGTGCAGTATAGTGCAGTACAGTGATAGCTTTACTACAATATACAGTCTGCAGAGAACGGTTGCTGTATTCAGGGATAGCTGCTGGAGTAGGGACAGAGAGAGGCATTAGTGGTGTATTAGGTGCTCTGCTACATACAAAACTATATTTGGCACTACTGTTCTGCGTTCTTTTTGGCTGCAAAACCCTGTTATATACCTAGTCCTGTCGACAGGACTTTGTTTTCCGTCCAGCATAACGGCATCCAGACGGATCCGTTATGCAGGGCCATAGGCTTCTATTATGACGGATCAAAACGGAATGCCTCTTAAAGGTGTCCGTTTTGATGTCCATCCTAGGGATTCCGTTTCTTTCCATTATAACGATGTTATAACGGAAAGCCTGAACGGAAGCCCTAACGGTGATGTGAATGCACCCTAACTGATATGTGAACAACCCCTAAAGTGGTGAAAAAATAGCAAATTGGCAATTTTATTTTTTTTCCCATTCAGCAGTTCTCCGTATGAGATCAGTTTTGTTATATTTTAATGGTACAGACATTTTCACATGTATGTAGCAATGCCCATGATGTTATTTTTAATTGTATATTTTAATTGTAATTTTGGAAAAAAGAGGTGATTTGAATATTTATATTTTTGATATTTTTCAAAACTTTTTTTCTTTAACTTTTTGTTAGGTCCCCAATTGGACCCCCAACTTCCAATAATCAGAATGCAATTTGTACAGAATAAGGGAATTTTCCCTCTCAGATGCTGTGGTCACATTTGACTACAGCATCTGAGGGATTAAATGTCCACAGACGTCATTACCGCCAATCTCAGACATTAGCAGAAGGTGTTGCTCCGAGGCAGGTGCCTTCTTGAAAGACCCAACATCCTCCATACATGTATGGTGGATGTCATAAAGGGGTTAAGAAAGGAAAATGTTAGTAGATAGTCAGGCAGGGAGGGCACACCAAAACATTATCCCTTAAGGTGGTCTTCCATGAAGAGGTTGTAGCATATTGTGAAATCATGAGTTGTGAAATAACAAGCTCTGCTTACATCTATAACGTTGAGTAAGTATGCCAAGTTAGTCTATACAGCGAGAGGATGCGCCAAATGTATACAGAGGTGCAGCTCTCTCATAGATTTATCATATCCTCGAGCAGGCCATGTGACAGACTTAACGGGGTTGTCACTTCAGCAAATAACATTTATTATCTAGAGTTAGTTAATACCAGGCACTTACTAATGTGCTTTCCCACCCTCACCAAGCCTTGATAAATTCCTGCATTTGTGTACTTTTTTGAAAATTGGGCTTAACAATGATTAAAATTTGATGTGTCGACAATGTTTCTTTTTTTTGGAATGTTGAGTTTTGTATCTATGGTTCCTGTGCAGACCCGTATATTTCCATGGTAACAGACTATAAACAATCCCTGTGTAGTTTGATCCTGAAGTCATACATCATTCCAGGTGCTCATTTTCTCTTGCTGTTTGGATGGTTAGTGAAAAGTAAGGGACAGGAGGGAGTCTACACAGTACTGGACCTCCTTCACGCTTGTGAATGTTAGTCTATAGTATTTTGTATCAGTTTTTAGAAGCTTAAGTCAGAAGTGATTCCAAAAGACAGAACAGGCACAAATCTTTCCATTATACATTTTCTCTGTGTAGGCTCTATTCCTGGCTTTTGCTTACAAATATTGATGTAAAATCTCAACTGTGAAACTAGCCTTTTTTTGGAGATCTGTAACCATGGAGACACGTAGGCCAGCAAAGAAGCAAAGAATGTGATATTTTCAGATAATATCTGAAAAGTTGTTTCATGCGGTAAAAAAATGGTTAAGAGTTTGGGCAGACTCTTTAACATATTAGCATGCTTGCCAACTTTAAACTGCAGGCTCCAGGAGAGACCTATGATGTGTATTTTTGTATCATTTACAGTTTTTTATTTATATTTTGGGGAACGGGACTGCCGCACAATCCACCTGGATCCTCGCCAGGGGTAGTCAGAGCATACCCGGAAGCCCAGCACTCATCTGGGTTTTAACAAATTCAGATGCTGTGGTCACATTTTACCCACGGTGCATATGGCCCCCGTTACACGCACAAGTAGGCACCATGTTTAAAGTTCCAGCCAGAGCCAAACATGTATGGCACAGGTTGGTGAAGATCTACTTTCTGAGTAAAAACAGTCCCCCATGCTGTTCCTGGAAGATTTGCCAGCATTTCTATGAGTTTAGGTGGTCTGCACTTCCAGACATTACAGGAAGGATGAAAAGTCTGCATAATAGTCAGAAGATACAGTATACATGTGCCAATAGTGACCACTATACTTTCAAGTGTTCTATGACAACTGGAGAGTAACTAGCCCATGGCAATCAATCACACTACAGTTTTTACTTGAAATGGGACTAAAGTTTCTCATTGTTCCTATGAGCAACAGACATTTTTCTTTAAGACAATCTCATAAATTTCCCCCTAATTCTATTTTTTAGGATTCATGTCCCATTCTCAGTGCAAGTTCTCCTTTACTTATCTATGATTACATCCTTGACAAGATGGTTAGTGGTTCCTCTGTGAAGATGTCTGTGAAAATTTTGCGATTGGTCCATGTGTCTGTTCATGCCCTTAATGTGTCATTCATAGTTCATGTACCCTGCTAGGCTGAAAATTTATTTCCAGAGCATCTCCTACCAACGGTCTGTGAAACCCGTGGCCCAAAAACAGATAGTGGTTTTCATGGACCTATAGAGTTGTGAAATGCGAGCGAAGGATCCGTAATCAGGGACAAAAAGAGGGCATGCTTCCGAGGGGTCACCATGGACCCACAGTCTGTAGAAAACCACTGATGTGTGAATACACATATCAAAGTCAATGGATATGTGTGCTCTCCATGGAGACCATGGACAGAACATGTCCATGATTC
Organism: Rhinella marina; assembly: GCA_900303285.1. Classification (NCBI taxonomy): domain Eukaryota; kingdom Metazoa; phylum Chordata; class Amphibia; order Anura; family Bufonidae; genus Rhinella; species Rhinella marina. The sequence continues at coordinate 25,897 of ONZH01009084.1, read as the reverse complement.
ACTGACGTGTGAAAAAGGCCGAACTGTGAGCCAACAACAGACCTTCAATTATACATGAGAAATTCTCTTTGGATGCAAAAGAATTTACAGCATGTACCTTTTACATACAAGCAAGCATGGTCATTTACAGCCATATCAATATGCTTTTACAAATATAATAATTAGAGATGAGCGAGTAGTGTTCGATCGAGCCGGTATTCGATCGAATACTACGCTATTCGGCATACTCGATTTCAATCGAGTATAACGGCGATGGCGCACTTAGAATTCGTTTCCCCTCCCACCTTCCCTGGCGCTCTTTTTCCACCAATCAACATGCAGGGGGGGTATGACAGGCCCGCGGAGCATGCTGGCAGCGCGAAAACAGCGTCTACATGGATTGGCTGGAAAAACCATGTGACCTCGAATATTAAAAACTCAGCTCTTCCTGCTCGTTCGCATATGCTGCGTGAACTTAGTCAGGGACAGAGGCTGGAGAAGGGACAGATAGGTTTTAGCTGTAGGACAGGCAGGAGCGTGATTAAAAGCCCTTATCAGGGCTACTATAGTGCAGTACAGTGATAGCTTTACTACAATATACAGTCTGCAGAGAACGGTTGCTGTATTCAGGGATAGCTGCTGGAGTAGGGACAGAGAGAGGCATTAGTGGTGTATTAGGTGCTCTGCTACATACAAAACTATATTTGGCACTACTGTTCTGCGTTCTTTTTGGCTGCAAAACCCTGTTATATACCTAGTGTGTATATGCACCATCTGATCTGGCAGTATACGGCTGTGAATTTTATTTTTTTTTTAAATATAGTTTATTTGGCTCTAGTGTTCTGGGTTCTGTGTGCCTGCAATACCCTTTTTGTATACCAGGTGTAAATACCCACCGTCTGACCTGTTAGTACACGGCTGTGTACCTAGAAATATAAAAAAAAAAAGCCTTTTCATTGGCACCTGTACTTTGCGTTCTCTTGCAAAATAATTGTATATACGTAGTGTTCATACACACCGTCTGATCTGTTTGTACACGGCTGTGTACCTAGAAATATAAAAAAAAAAAAGCCTTTTCATTGGCACCTGTACTTTGCGTTCTCTTGCAAAATAATTGTATATACGTAGTGTTCATACACACCGTCTGATCTGTTTGTACACGGCTGTGTACCTAGAAATATAAAAAAAAAAAAGCCTTTTCATTGGCACCTGTACTTTGCGTTCTCTTGCAAAATAATTGTATATACGTAGTGTTCATACACACCGTCTGATCTGTTTGTACACGGCTGTGTACCTAGAAATATAAAAAAAAAAAGCCTTTTCATTGGCACCTGTACTTTGCGTTCTCTTGCAAAATAATTGTATATACGTAGTGTTCATACACACCGTCTGATCTGTTTGTACACGGCTGTGTACCTAGAAATATAAAAAAAAAAAGCCTTTTCATTGGCACCTGTACTTTGCGTTCTCTTGCAAAATAATTGTATATACGTAGTGTTCATACACACCGTCTGATCTGTTTGTACACGGCTGTGTACCTAGAAATATAAAAAAAAAAAAAGCCTTTTCATTGGCACCTGTACTTTGCGTTCTCTTGCAAAATAATTGTATATACGTAGTGTTCATACACACCGTCTGATCTGTTTGTACACGGCTATGTACCTAGAAATATAAAAAAAGAAGCCTTTTCATTGGCACCTGTACTTTGCGTTCTCTTGCAAAATAATTGTATATACGTAGTGTTCATACACACCGTCTGATCTGTTTGTACACGGCTGTGTACCCAGAAATATAAAAAAAAAAAGCCTTTTCATTGGCACCTGTACTTTGCATTCTCTTGCAAAATAATTGTATATACGTAGTGTTCATACACACCGTCTGATCTGTTTGTACACGGCTGTGTACCTAGAAATATAAATAAAAAAAGCCTTTTCATTGGCACCTGTACTTTGCGTTCTCTTGCAAAATAATTGTATATACGTAGTGTTCATACACACCGTCTGATCTGTTTGTACACGGCTGTGTACCTAGAAATATAAAAAAAAAAAAGCCTTTTCATTGGCACCTGTACTTTGCATTCTCTTGCAAAATAATTGTATATACGTAGTGTTCATACACACCGTCTGATCTGTTTGTACACGGCTGTGTACCTAGAAATATAAAAAAAAAAGCCTTTTCATTGGCACCTGTACTTTGCGTTCTCTTGCAAAATAATTGTATATACGTAGTGTTCATACACACCGTCTGATCTGTTTGTACATGGCTGTGTACCTAGAAATATAAAAAAAAAAGCCTTTTCATTGGCACCTGTACTTTGCGTTCTCTTGCAAAATAATTGTATATACGTAGTGTTCATACACACCGTCTGATCTGTTTGTACACGGCTGTGTACCTAGAAATATAAAAAAAAAGCCTTTTCATTGGCACCTGTACTTTGCGTTCTCTTGCAAAATAATTGTATATACGTAGTGTTCATACACACCGTCTGATCTGTTTGTACACGGCTGTGTACCTAGAAATATAAATAAAAAAAGCCTTTTCATTGGCACCTGTACTTTGCGTTCTCTTGCAAAATAATTGTATATACGTAGTGTTCATACACACCGTCTGATCTGTTTGTACACGGCTGTGTACCTAGAAATATAAAAAAAAAGCCTTTTCATTGGCACCTGTACTTTGCGTTCTCTTGCAAAATAATTGTATATACGTAGTGTTCATACACACCGTCTGATCTGTTTGTACACGGCTGTGTACCTAGAAATATAAAAAAAAAAAGCCTTTTCATTGGCACCTGTACTTTGCGTTCTCTTGCAAAATAATTGTATATACGTAGTGTTCATACACACCGTCTGATCTGTTTGTACATGGCTGTGTACCTAGAAATATAAAAAAAAGCCTTTTCATTGGCACCTGTACTTTGCGTTCTCTTGCAAAATAATTGTATATACGTAGTGTTCATACACACCGTCTGATCTGTTTGTACACGGCTGTGTACCTAGAAATATAAAAAAAAAAGCCTTTTCATTGGCACCTGTACTTTGCGTTCTCTTGCAAAATAATTGTATATACGTAGTGTTCATACACACCGTCTGATCTGTTTGTACACGGCTATGTACCTAGAAAATATAAAAAAAAAGCCTTTTCATTGGCACCTGTACTTTGCGTTCTCTTGCAAAATAATTGTATATACGTAGTGTTCATACACACCGTCTGATCTGTTTGTACACGGCTGTGTACCTAGAAATATAAAAAAAAAAAGCCTTTTCATTGGCACCTGTACTTTGCGTTCTCTTGCAAAATAATTGTATATACGTAGTGTTCATACACACCGTCTGATCTGTTTGTACACGGCTGTGTACCTAGAAATATAAATAAAAAAAGCCTTTTCATTGGCACCTGTACTTTGCGTTCTCTTGCAAAATAATTGTATATACGTAGTGTTCATACACACCGTCTGATCTGTTTGTACACGGCTGTGTACCTAGAAATATAAAAAAAAAGCCTTTTCATTGGCACCTGTACTTTGCGTTCTCTTGCAAAATAATTGTATATACGTAGTGTTCATACACACCGTCTGATCTGTTTGTACACGGCTGTGTACCTAGAAATATAAAAAAAAAAAGCCTTTTCATTGGCACCTGTACTTTGCGTTCTCTTGCAAAATAATTGTATATACGTAGTGTTCATACACACCGTCTGATCTGTTTGTACATGGCTGTGTACCTAGAAATATAAAAAAAAAAGCCTTTTCATTGGCACCTGTACTTTGCGTTCTCTTGCAAAATAATTGTATATACGTAGTGTTCATACACACCGTCTGATCTGTTTGTACACGGCTGTGTACCTAGAAATATAAAAAAAAAAGCCTTTTCATTGGCACCTGTACTTTGCGTTCTCTTGCAAAATAATTGTATATACGTAGTGTTCATACACACCGTCTGATCTGTTTGTACACGGCTGTGTACCTAGAAATATAAAAAAAAAAAAGCCTTTTCATTGGCACCTGTACTTTGCGTTCTCTTGCAAAATAATTGTATATACGTAGTGTTCATACACACCGTCTGATCTGTTTGTACACGGCTGTGAAGGCAAAATATTGTAACCAAAAAAAAAATAAAATGCGGAGGGGGGCTATCGGAATCGGACGTGGACGAGGACGGGGGCGCGGAAATGCTGTTGGTGGCCTTGTTGAAGCCAGTGGGGATACAATGCGTGCTGGTGAGGTTCAGACAGGATCCCACTCATCCAGAATCCCTGCCTTTATGGGACAGTTAAGCAGGGGGCGGGTTACACCGCTGTTGAGGCCTGAGCAGGTTGAACAGGTGGTGCAATGGATAGCCGATAGCGCTTCCACACAGTTGTCCACCAGCCAGTCATCCACACAGTCTCACTCTGACCCTCCTTCCTCCGCACCTGGCCAACAGAGTCATCCCACCATTGACCCCTCCCAGGAGCTCTTTTCGGGTCCTTTTTCAGATGTGCCGGAAGAATCCCAGGAGCTAGCACAGGAATTTGTTTGTAGTGATGCCCAACCACTTGAGTATTCGCCATCTCCTGCTGATGTGGACCCTGAACCAGCATCTGTTATCATGAGCGATGATGATGATGAGACGCAGTTGCCATCAAGGGAGGCTGTTGGAATGTCCAGTGGGCAGGAGGAGGAGCAGAGTGAGGAAGTGGAAGAGGAGGTGGGGGATGACGAAATGACCGACCCCACTTGGCCAGGGGTGATGTCCAGCGGGGAAAGCAGTGGAGAGGTGGTGGTCTGCGCAGCACCGAAAAAGGCAGCAAGAGGCAGAGGGATGTCCAGAGGCAGAGGGATGTCCACAGGCAGAGGGATGTCCACAGGCAGAGGACAGTCCAGACAGAGAAGTGAGGCCACAGCCAGCAGGGCCGAAGCTGTTCCCGGCAGCGGTAAGTCGCGCGAAGCTCCCCCATCGAGGCCTCGTACTTCTGTGGTGTGGAGATTTTTTAATGTTTGTGCGGATGACAACTGAGCGCGGTTTGCACACTCTGCCACTCAAAACTGAGTAGGGGCTCTGAGAAGAGCAATCTGACCACCTCAGGCATGCGGCGTCACTTGGAAGTCAAGCACTGGGCTGAGTGGGAGAGAGCAAACGCAATACAACCTGCGCCCGGTCTTGCTGCCACTGCCTCTTCCCCTTTGTTGTGTGCTGCCACTGTGGTCCAGACCCCCAGCCAGGACACCTCCACATCTGCCTCTGCCTCGGCTACTTTGGGGCCTTCTCCTTCAGCCTCCCCTTCCCCCGCCTCTTTGCCTGCACCTTCACACTCCTCGTCCCAACAACTGTCCATCTCGCAGGTGTTCGACCGCAGGCGAAAGTACGCCTCGAGTCACCCCCAAGCCCAAGCCTTAAACTGCCACATCTCCAAACTGCTGGCCCTGGAGATGTTGCCGTTTAGGCTTGTGGAGACGCAGGCCTTCCGCGACCTGATGGCGGCTGCCGCACCTCGCTATTACGTCCCCAGCCGCCACTACTTTTCCCGGAGTGCCGTCCCCGCCCTGCACCAGCACGTGTCGCGTAACATCAGGCGGGCCCTGAGGTACGCAGTCAGCGCAAAGGTCCACTTGACCACCGACTCGTGGACAAGCGCTTGCGGCCAGGGACGATACATCTCTTTGACGGCACACTGGGTGAATGTAGTGGAAGCGGGGACGGGGTCGCAAACAGAGACGGCCTACCTACCACCCCCGCCCAAGATTGCCAGCACGGGTTCTGATAAACCCCCCTCCTCCTCCTCCTCCTCTGCCTTAACATCGCCCTCAGCCGCTAGCTGGAAGCGTTGCAGCACTGGCGCGGGGAGACGTCAGCAGGCGGTGCTTAAGCTCATCAGCTTGGGCGACAGGAAGCACAGCGCCCCAGAGGTGAGGGACGCCATATTGCAGCAGACGGAGATGTGGCTGTCGCCGCTGCAGCTAGGACCAGGCATGGTCGTGTGCGATAACGGCCGTAACCTGGTGGCGGCTCTGGAGCTTGCCGAACTCAATCACGTACCATGCCTGGCCCACGTTTTTAATCTGGTAGTCCAAAAATTTCTAAAGACTTACCCCAACCTGGCAGAGCTACTGGTGAAAGTGCGGCACTTGTGCGCTCACTTTCGGAAGTCAACTGTAGCTGCTGCTAGCTTAAAAAAAACTCCAGCAACGCCTCCATTTGCCTGAACATCGGCTGTTGTGCGACCTGCCGACTCGCTGGAATTCCACCTATTCCATGTTGGCCAGGGTGTGTGAGCAGCAGAGAGCATTGATGGAGTACCAGATTATGAATCCACGCGTGCCTCCAACTCAGCTCCCTCAGTTTGCCAACCACGAGTGGCCATGGATGGCAGACATATGCGATGTACTGCGTATCTTTGAGGAGTCCACCAAGAAGGTTAGCAGCGAGGACGCTATAGTGAGCGTAACCATCCCGCTCCTATGCGTCCTTAAAGAATCACTCATCGCAATAAGGGAGAACGCATTGCACGCAGAGGAGACGGGGTAGGAGGAGACGCAACGGAGCTACACAGTCAGACCACACTTTTGTCTGCTTCACGGTGGCAGTTGCAGGAGGAGGAGGATGAGGAGGAGGACGACGTGGAGGTGGCTGTGGAAGAGGAGGAGGATGCTGGCGGCGAGGGTAGCAGTCAGGCTGTGTGCGTCCCATTGGTTCAGCGCGGATGGGGCGGAGAGGAGGCGGAAGAGGAAGAGGAGGAAATGGCAAGTGATCCTTCTGGTGGGGGCAGTGAGGTCATGCCTATTCAGAGTCTGGCACACATGGCTGACTTCATGCTGGGCTGCTTTTCCCGGGACACACGTGTTGTCCGGATAGTGGAGAACAAACTGTACTGGGTCTTTGCAATCCTGGACCCCCGGTATAAAGATAATGTCTCCTCTTTTATTCCGGTAGAGGAGAGGACAAATCGATTGCTGGAATACCAGAGGGAACTGGTGCAGAACATGATGGAGATTTTCCCACCCACCATCGCTGGCGGCAGAGAGGAGAGGGTCTCCCAGAGTCCCTCAACATCGATCAGGCCCACAGCCACCAGGGGAACACTCTCCAAGGTGTGGGTCTCACCTCTTGGGCCTCCACATAATTTTTAAGAGGTCTCACCTCTTGGGCCTCCACATAATTTTTAAGAGGTCTCACCTCTTGGGCCTCCACATAATTTTTAAGAGGTCTCACCTCTTGGGCCTCCACATAATTTTATCGAGGTCTCACCTCTTGGGCCTCCACATAATTTTTAAGAGGTCTCACCTCTTGGGCCTCCACATAATTTTATCGAGGTCTCACCTCTTGGGCCTCCACATAATTTTTAAGAGGTCTCACCTCTTGGGCCTCCACATAATTTTTAAGAGGTCTCACCTCTTGGGCCTCCACATAATTTTTAAGAGGTCTCACCTCTTGGGCCTCCACATAATTTTTAAGAGGTCTCACCTCTTGGGCCGCCACATAATTTTTAAGAGGTCTCACCTCTTGGGCCTCCACATAATTTTATCGAGGTCTCACCTCTTGGGCCTTCACATAATTTTTTCGAGGGCTCACCTCTTGGGCCTCCATATAATTTTTTTGAGGGCTCACCTCAAGCTAACTTTGCGCACTCATTAAAATATTTTCACAACAAGGACCTAAGAGCCCTCGATGGGAGAGCTTTGTGTGGGGGCCTGTTATAGGGAAGAGATGCGGCCCTGCGGGCTCTAGCCTGCCTTCTCCATGAGCCTCTGGACAGCCCACGGCCTCTTCCTGCCTTTTGCGGTCCTACGCATCCCTCAACATCCCCACTGCTTTACCTGCTAGACATGACACTGGGCCAGGTCGGGTCACTGACATCTCAAGCGCCAACAATTTGGGCATTTTAAGGCTTCTGCATGTGTTTGAGTTGTTTTTACATTTTAAAGAAGACATGTCTGACCACATCTCACACACACACACACAATGACAATTAGGGGTGGGGTCTATTTGCTTTCCCCTTTGCCTATGCCATCTGTGGTGTCATAGGCAACGTGATTTTAAGGGGTGCAGAATTTTATCTTCTTTTTTGTCTAGTTTGGCTTGGGGTCCATGGCAATGTAGAGGAAAGAAGGTTTCCTTTTATGGTCTCACTTTACAGAGAGGTTACATTGTCTTTGGAGTGTATTGTTGAGAGGCTGTGATAGTGGCGTAATAGTGCGACTTGGGCGCGTTATATGCACCCAGACATGCTTCCCCTGCTGTCCCAGTTGCATTCCAGCAGTGTTGGCATCCTTTTCTGAGGTTTCAGGGTGGACTTGGTGACCTCCAAGTGGTCGAATTGAGATTTCCAAGTGGCGAGCATTTTTTTCCCATAGACTTTAATGGGATTCGATATTCGGTCGAATAGTCGAATTTCGCGGTCTATTCGAATCGCATTTCGAACTTTCGAATATTTCACTACTCGCTCATCTCTAATAATAATGAGATATGCTTTCTTCTTGCATTTGTTTCTACTGTTCATTGAACAAATGACTTGATCTACCAATAAAGTAGCTTTAGTGGTCTTAAATGGGCACTGAAGTGAGAAGAAATGGCAAATCTGTGTTTACGGGAAGCATTTATTGAGTTCCAAGAAATGTTAGATTGGTATGTGAAGTGCTTTGCTCCGTGGGTTAGAATCCATGATTTATTTATTTTTTATTATTGAAGTTTGGATTGTATTCACTATTCAGCATTGCAGCGTTTGAAACGACAATCACTTGTGAAAGGTTTGCAGATGATAATAGATGCTCCTATTTTAATGTTATGGAGCAAATTTAACTGGTTTAATACAGCCCCATGCTTGTTATATTATGAACAAATCACAGTAAGTCGGCATTGCAGCAAAATTCTATTTTCTTATTGGGTTTTACATTTTTGCAATAAAGTCAGCATTGTTGATTTAAAATGAAAGTCGTATATTGAAGGCAGTAAAGCTTGGGGATGGTTTTTCATCACTTGGTGTCATTTGTAGCTCCCAGGGCAATGTACTCAACTGCCAGATCTGAGCTATATAATTCATATTGCTGCAAATCAGGTCTAAACTTGTGGCTTATGAATCATCAGATGTTGTTACAATGCTTTTTTCTCCTGAAATTCTAAAGCTACTAATTTATGCACAGTGAATGTCCTTGACCTCCTATATTTGTACAGACGGGAGGAAGATTCAGGCAACTATAAATAATATTTCAATACTTTGATTAGTTAAGAATTACAGTTGCTTTATTAAAAGCTTAGTTAAGTTTTGATAATACCACTACATCAGACTACGTTGCAGACTACGGTACAAGTGAAGGATGAACAGTTCGGACCAAACCGGGGTTCATTTTAGACAAATCCATTAAAAAGATGTGTAGTGCCATTATTGTGCACATGTTGGTGGTAGAAAAGCAGTAGGGAGGAAGAAGAAGGGTTCTCACATGACCGTTAAAGGAAGTTCGCCCTTATTGTCTCATCCATACTATCTATCAACCTGGGAACCAATCATTGCTGTAGCCGCCAGGAAGGTATCCTATTAGAATAAGCAGAACGTCATTCTGTGCTGGGCTGTGGATGAGGGTGGTGGGGTGTAAGGGAGAGTGAAAAAACAATCAGGGATAATCATTAATCAATCAAGGTTATTGCCAAAGAGAGTGAAGGGAAAGGCTAGGATTACAAAGAAGAAGTGTGCATGTAAAATAGGAAGGTAAGGAAGCTGACCTCAAAAGAAGCAGCCTGCAAGCAAATACTTTCATTTTCCCCCCATTTTCACAAAATCCTTTTTTTGTAGGGTTCAATTTAATTAAGCTGCATATAAACATAATTATTGCAGCAATACCCAAGGTGTGGCAGCAATCTACCTGTGTGTATTAAAATGAAATTGAACATCAAACCTGAATCATCTGTATATTCAGTTTCCACACAGTAACAATTTAAATGTTTTTTGGGGTACAATTTAATTAAGCTTCATATATCAGTGATTACTGCAGCAATACCCAAGGTGTGGCAGCAGTCTATCAGTGTGTTTTGGAATCCGGTATTGAGTTCCGTCATAGAGGCTCAATACCGGAATAAAACGCTTCAGTTTTGTCCCCATTCATTGTCACTGGGGAAAAAACTGAACTGAAGACAACGGAATGCTCCTGAAAGCATTCCGTTCAGTGTTCAGACCAGAGAGCAATCCGCAACATCCTGCGGTTTGCTCTCCGTACTGTTTATCCGCACCAAGACGGATCTGGAATGACCCCCAATGGAAGTCAACGGGGACAGATCCGTTTGGTGTGACACACTCAGTAAACGGATCCATCCTCCATTGACTTTCAATGGAGTTCATGACGGATCCGTCCACAGCACACCACACATGACAGACACATACACACAGACATGCACACAGACATACACATACACAGACATACTTACATGCTCCCAGCAGCTCGGCACATTACAGGAGGAGGAGGACTGTGCGCACATAGGAAGATTCTCCCTCCAGCAGAGGGAGCTGTGGGGAATCTTCCTATGTGCGTGCTGTCCTCCTCCTTCTGTGCGGAGCTTCTGGGAGCATGTAAGTATGTCTGTGTATGTCTGTGTGTATGTCTATGTGTGTGTGTATGTGTGTGTGTGCGTGTGTGTGTATGTGTACGTGACACGTGTGGGGCTAGAGTGCAGCTTCGGCCCCTCATGTGTACCTGCGGCAGTATGGATCCGGCGGCACCCTTCACCCGCCGGATCCGTGCTGCCGCTAATGTGAAAGTGGCCTAAGGTGAAATTTAGCATCAAGCCTCAATCATCTGTTTAGGTATATTCAGTTTCCACACAGTCGCTATTTACATTTTTTTGGGGGGAGAGATTGTTAAATTTAATTAAGTCAGTATATATATATATATATATATATATATATATATATATATATCTGATTACTACAAGACATGGAGTAGGGCAGCAATCTACCTGTGTGTATTAAGGTAAAATTGAGTCAAGCGGCAGTATATGTGTATTCAGTTCCCATACAGTTGAAATTAAAAAATGTGTATATTTTCTGTAAGGCTTCTTCTGTCACCACCTCTATCTTGCCACTGCTGTTATCAGGCCACTTCTTCAACCAGCCGGCCATCCTCAGTAAGGCTGCTGCCTCCCTCATGCTGCTGCCTTTCAGCCAACATGTACCATATGGCTGCTGCTGCAGAGACTGCTGCCTCAGCTGCTGCGTACTGTTAATCCCGTACTGCCATCACTAGTGTTGAGAAAATCAAGCTTTGGATCCTAGATCTGAAGTTGATTTGTTCAAAACTTTGTTTTAATGCTGTAGGGAGACCCGCCTCCATACAACATTAAAATGTCTGGCGAGGCGAAGTGAGTTTCAGCGATGTTTTTGACAAAAACTTTGGCCATTAACATTTAAACTTTAAAACCATTTTAAAACATAGACCCGAAGTCGGCTTTGGTACCAGCTGATACCTTCGGAACAATCAGTGGTGTTTCCTAGTGCAGTAAGTTAATTTCAAGGAGTGAACTTATCAAGTGTTTACAAAGATATACACAAGCCAGATAGAGTGGTGTTACAGTATACACATATACTCGATATATACTCTATACTCTATATAGTATATATACATATACTCTATTGTGAGCTTGATTTCCAAGCAGCCACAAAGGAGGATCAGTGTCGCTTTACCTGGGCCACTTGTATACCCTTGTTCTAAGGGAGACAAGATGAAGCATGCAAATACTGCTTAATATCGCTTTTATGTATATGCAATAAAGAACTTTGGGATCAAGTTAACGCTTCCTTACAACAATTTTCATTTTCTTAGAAAAATGATAGGCCAGATAGGTCAGTGACCTTTTCACAGGACCTTATATTGCTAGTATTTGCATTCAACAATTCCCGCAGAGCATAGAAAAGAACATCAAGAACTGTAAAGAATTGTAAAATTGCTGCTCTGTATTTTAGAATCATTAGTAAAAATCAAATCAATCTAACACCCTGCTGTGGTCACCTAGCCGCCAATGTCTTGCACAATGTGCCAGCAGGGTATCAAGTAAACCAATTTTTAGTTTGTACACATGTCTACTTCAAATGAAGCAAAATCTGAGTGTAAGAAAAATCTTAGAGAGTAATCTCAGATTACTCAGAAGAGCTTAACCCAAGAACAGTCACAACCAGCTAAAACAATGAAAAAGATCACTAGTCATTAAACACCCAACTCTTAAATCACAGCTTTTGTTCTGAAAATAAGGACACATTCTGCATTTCAAGCCCAAGGCACTGACCAAATGTTACTTCTTGTTTTGTCAGTAACAGTCGTCAGTTCTAGTGAGTCAATTGGGATCAACTACCTGAGCAGAAGTCTAATGCCATGACAAGGGATGTCATTGACTTTGTAACTGTAGCAAGATAGGATTTATAATCCTTATTTGTGACAGTGTGCGAAACTTACATGTGTCTGCAAGCATATGGAAGCTATGTCCTGGAGTCTCACTTCACAGTGAAATTAAACCTAGCAATAGTTATCATGATACTTAAAATAAGGAGTGGTTTAAGGTCATGGTCAACAGAAAAAGATCATAGACCAAATCAATTATAGTGAGCTATTGGAATGATGGTTCATTCATTTTCAGCTTGGATACCAGCCATTGTTAAAAACACACAGTAGCAGGCATAAAAGGAATATCTATTAAAGGGAACCTGTCGCATTGAACAAGGTGTCTGCAGGCTGCATGTTATATGGCAGATTGATATATAGTTTTGTGGGTAATATTCAGCATAACATATTTTATTAATTCAATTTCCTGCTCTTTATATGGGTAGGAGTCCAGTGCACAGTCTTATTAGTGATTGTCAGTCTTCCATGTATGACTGTGCTATGACTGTGCTAGTCTTCCATGTATTACTGAGTAGGACCTCTCATTGGACTCCTAAGTATAGAAAGAACAGGAAATTGAATCAGTAAGTTACAAATTGTTTTAAATCTTGTGCCATAAAACTATAACTCAATCTAGTTTCATACTATCATCTCCTGTTCTATAACTTGCTGCCTGCAGATCAGATACCACATTCAATGTGATATATTACCTTTAATCCCTCAATAACTTGCACAGTGCATGTATGACACATGTCATCAGCAAGCCACAGTTGCCTGCTGTTTTACCTGTCAGACACCAGGGCTAATGTCTACGATAGGTGATAAATATGATCGTAGGCATTTAACCCCTTTAGATGCCTTGAATAAGTCTGACCATAGCATGTGAGGTGGCTCCCAAGGTCTGAATGACTTCTCCACACTGAGACCAGGGAAGCCATTCATTGGTTGTGATAGGCCAAAGTCTGTGAGAGGCAACCAGCCCTATGACAGGGATATTCCTAAGAAAGTGGCAGTGCTCCATAGGAATATAGTTAATTTACCATTAATTACAGTACTAAAGCACCGTAGTGTACGGGAAAGCCAATTCAAAGGTTACCTTGGGGGAGGGTGCCCTAAAATGCCTTAAAAAAAACACTGTATTTATCCCATACAGTAAACACCATAATGGAAAATGAAACCAAAATGGCTAATTTGCATTTTTTGCCCCCAAAAATTGACTAAAAAGTAAATAATATCAATATAAACTACCAATCTCGTTGGAAAAAAAAACAAAAGAAAAACAAAAAACAATTTTTTCCAAATTTTTTTTTCTGTATTAAAACACAAGAAAAAATTGCATGAATGTAGTATCGCCGTAATAGTACTGGCCCAGAGACTGAAGGGAACAGGTCAGCTTTACCAAATAATACCCACTACACTGTATGCAATATTAAACAAAGCCGTTAGAAAGTATAACTTGTCCTGCATAAAACAAGCCTGTGTACACTTTTATGTGAAAAAATTAAAAAAAATTAGTCCAGGAGTGAAAAACAAAACCTAAAAATAGCTACATCATAAAGGGGTTAAACTATACATAATACTCATCTCAAGATTAAAAATAATATGCTTCAAGAATATTACACATGTATTATCAAAATTAGGCCCCATTCACACGACCGTATCTATTCCGTGTCCATATAAAAACGGAACGGAAGAAATACGGAATGTCTTCTGTAGTGTTCCGCATTTTTGCGGACCCATTGACTTTTAATGGGGCTACGGACGTGTTTTGCGGCTAAGTATAGGACATGTTTCATTTTTTTTTGTGGGAGAACTTCCGTAATATACGGATGCGGAATGCACACGGTGTGCATTCCGCATTTTTTTTCTCCTATGTAAAAATGAATGGGTCCATATGGTTCTGCATCTTATCCGCAAAAATGCGGATAAGATACGGAAATGAACATACGGTCGTGTGAATGGGGCCTAAAAGTAAAGGATTAACTGAATGAATCATTCAACGCTTAGGGGTGAGGGGTTGAACCATTCGTGTCACAATTCTGGTAGAAAGAAGGCAAACATTTCGGCAAATGTTGCAATTTTTTTGTGATTTTAGTGTGTTCTCGCCACTTTTGAATAATGGTGTGGTTAGCTACATTAATTAGGTGTGAGAAAAATTAGAGAATTATTTCTAGACAAAAGGGGGTATTTTTCACCCTCATGTCAATTTTCTGGTGTAAAAAGTCACAAACCTCATGTTTAGACTTTTTAAATGCCACTCCGTCACCCTTGCCATTTTCTGGTGAGGGAGGGCAGAGGGTAGAGCCAGTACGCCTGGTACATTTATCTTCATTTACTACAGTTTTTTGGCATAAATGAGGATAGCTCAGAGTCTGTGCCTCACCATAAATTAGGTAAAACCCCTGGCAGTGCAGGACCAGTCTCAATAAATCTCCCTGATATTATTATATTTGAAGATTTACCAAATTTATCAAATATGAATATCATAAATTTGATGCCAATCACAGCAAAACCAACTAGAAAAATGCACTTATAAATCCACTCACAAGAAATTACAGGTCTGTGAGAGCCAGAAATCTTGTTTGTTTTGTAGGTGACCAAGTACTTATTTTCCACCATAATTTGCAAATAAATTTCAATTTCTCTACTTTCAAAATACATAGTAATACCTCCAAAAATAGTTATTATTTTAAATTTCCCATATGTCTACTTTATGTTGGCATTATTTTATAAATGTAATTTTACTTTTTTAGAACATGACAAAGTTTAGAAGCCATTTTTAAAATTTTAAACAGAACAGAATTAAATCTTGTTTTTGTGTTGCCATTTTCTAACTGTCCCATTTTTTTTATTTTTCTGGAGATTGTCTTAGTTAGGGTCTCATTTTTTGCGGGACAAGATGAAGGCTTGATTGGTACCATTTTGGGTTAAATACGCCTTTTTGATCGCCTGCTATTACACTTTTTGTGAGGCAAGAGGGAAAAAAATGGCCTAGTTTTTTTTTATTTTCTTTTTTACAGCGTTCACCTGGGGGGCCATCTCATGTAATATTTTTATAGAGCAGGTTGTTACGGATGTGGCGATATCCAATATGTTTACCTTTTTTTTGTAAGTTTTAGACATTAGATGCATTTTTGAACAAAATAAAATCTTTTTTTGTGCTGCCATTTTCAGAGAGCCATATTTTTTTATTTTTCGGGCAATTGTCTTAGTTAGGGTCTCATTTTTTGTGGGACAAGATGTTGGTTTGATTGGTACCCTTTTGGGGTACATATGCTTTTTCGATCGCCTGCTGTTACACTTTTTGTAAGGGAAGGTGACCAAAAAATGGCTGTTTTGGCACTGTTTTTTTTTATTGCATTCACCTGGCAGGGTGGATCATGTGATTTTTATAGGGTCGGTCGATACGGATGTGGCAATACCTAACATGTTTGTTTTTTTTCTTTTTTTTTCCTTTTTTTACCTTTTTTAAACTTTTTTTAGGGGGGAAATAGCTTTTTATTTTTTTATTTGAAAATTTTATTATTATTTTTTTTTAATTAATTTTTTAACTTTTTCACTTTTTATTTTTACCTTTTTTAACTTTTGGGGGTCTGATCCCCTTTGCAATGCATTACAATACTTCTATATTGTAATGCATTGGCTGGAAGTGTATTACACACAGAAATACACTTCCAGCTCACTGCCTTTAAGATCCAATTGGCTGAATCTCACAGGTTTCCGTAGATGGCAGCCGGATGCCTAAGGAAGGCATTTGGCTGCCATCCAAACCATTGGGTCCCCGTCACAGCAGTGCGGGGACCCGATGGCATCCCTGCATATGCCGCACACCTCATGTGCCGCTTTCAGAGCTGACCGTGGCACATGAAGGGTTAATGCGCCGGCATCGGTGTTTTCACCGATGACGGCGCATACAGCAGGGGTCCAGCAAGTGGGCACAGCCGGACCCCCGCCGCTGATCGGGCAGGCGAAGCTCCTTACATACATACGTACTTATACGGCGCTGGTCAGGAAGGGGTTAAAGGTGTTTTCTGGGAGAGCAACATTAATAACTATCCTCAGGAAAGGTCATCGATATTTGATCAATGGGGGTCCAACTCCTGGCACTCCTGCTAATCAGCTTTTTGAAGAAGTTGCTGCACTGTGATGAACGTTGACACCTCCTTACAGCATGTCATGCACCCCATATGCTGTATAGTGGCTGTGCTTAGTATAAGCTATCTAAGTCCATTCACTTGAATATGACTGTGCTGCACATAGGCCATTTCAGTGATGAACCCCTTTTAAATCATTTACATTATTTGTTACATTTCAACTATTTACATTATTATTTGATAGTAATTATAATGGGGGTTTCCCTGAAATCCAGATGCAGCCTCTACCTCTGTGTAGCCTATAGTTATAGCCTTGATGGTTGCCTGAATGCAGATGATCTACTAATGTAGATGATGCATTACATCATTTAGAATATGATATCCAGATTTATCCTGTTAACAGGCATTTTCTAAATACAGAACAATCATTGTGAAGTAATAAAATGGGATAACTTACTTCTTCAATGTCATTATCCAGAGCTACAAATCTCAGAGGAGTGGTTAAATTCTGATTTTCAGAGATAGTTGTTCCAACAGGAGAAGACTCCAGGATATAACCCTGATATGTCGAAAAAGTGAAATATGGAGCCTGGTTGTTCTCATCCAAGATGTCTATATGAAGATTGGCAAATGCTGGGAGTGGATGGCCATTGTCTTGTTCTGCCTGCAAAACAAAAAGATCACATGTATGAGTCCATGAATGAATTTGAGCTTTATGGGGGATAGTGCTTTGCCAGTAACAAATTTATCTTCATTTATGTCAGTTTTCTGATGCAAATGAAACCAGAAATATATGGCATCTCAGAGCTGGTCTTCTTTTAAGGCACATGGACTGCCAGAGATCAGCACCTCGTCATGAATTAAGTGTATCCTCAGGCAGCATAAAGGATATCAAGAAAGCACGGGTCTTTATAAATATCCCCCTTTATTCTCAATTCTAGAGTTTTCAAAAGCAACGATCGTATTATATTTCACAAAACATATTAACATCATAAACTGCATCTTAAAAAGATTAAAATAGACAAATCGCCAGGACCGGATGGCATACACCCCCGTATCCTAAGAGAATTAAGTAATGTCATCGCCAGACCCTTATTTCTGATATTTAAGGACTCTATACTGACAGGGAGTGTTCCACAGGATTGGCGCATAGCAAATGTGGTGCCAATATTCAAAAAGGGTCCAAAAACAGAGCCCGGGAACTATAGGCCGGTAAGTTTAACATCTGTCGTGGGTAAACCGTTTGAGGGTTTTCTAAGAGATGCTATCTTGGAGTACCTCAATGAAAATAAGCAAATTACTCCATATCAGCATGGCTTCATGAGGGATCGGTCATGTCAAACCAATTTAATCAGTTTCTATGAGGAGGTAAGTTCTAGACTAGACCGCAGCGAATCAATGGATGTCGTATATCTGGACTTCTCCAAAGCATTTGACACTGTACCACATAAAAGGTTAGTATATAAGATGAGAATGCTTGGCCTGGGAGAAAATGTCTGTATGTGGGTAAGTAACTGGCTCAGTGATAGAAAACAGAGGGTGGTTATTAATGGTACATA
The DNA here is from genome assembly GCA_900303285.1 of Rhinella marina. Taxonomy (NCBI): domain Eukaryota; kingdom Metazoa; phylum Chordata; class Amphibia; order Anura; family Bufonidae; genus Rhinella; species Rhinella marina. The sequence goes on along the minus strand of ONZH01009084.1, from coordinate 7,928 downwards.
CTCAGATTGGGTCACTGTAACTAGTGGGGTACCACATGGGTCAGTATTGGGCCCTATTCTCTTCAATATATTTATTAATGATCTTGTAGAAGGCTTGCACAGTAAAATATCATTTTTTGCAGATGACACTAAACTGTGTAAAGTAATTAACACAGAAGAGGACAGTACACTGCTACAGATGGATCTGGATAGACTGGAGGCTTGGGCAGAGAAGTGGCAGATGAGGTTTAACACTGACAAATGTTATGCATATGGGAAGGAATAATGCAAGTCACCAGTACATACTAAATGGTAAAATATTGGGTAACTCTGACATAGAAAAGGACCTAGGAATTTTAGTGAACAGAAATCTAAGCTGCAGAAACCAGTGTCAGACAGCTGCTGCCAAGGCCAATAAGATAATGGGCTGCATCAAAAGAGGCATAGATGCCCGTGATGAGAACATAGTCCTGCCACTTTACAAATCACTAGTCAGACCACACATGGAGTACTGTGTACAGTTCTGGGCTCCTGTGAACAAGGCAGACATAGCAGAGCTGGAGAGGGTTCAGAGGAGGGCAACTAAAGTAATAACTGGAATGGGTGGACTACAGTACCCAGAAAGATTATCAAAATTAGGCTTATTCACTTTAGAAAAAAGACGACTGAGGGGAGATCTAATAACTATGTATAAATATATCAGAGGTCAGTACAGAGATCTCTCCCACGATCTATTTATCCCCAGGACTGTGACTGTGACGAGGGGCCATCCTCTGCGTCTGGAGGAAAGAAGGTTTGTACACAAACATAGAAGAGGATTCTTTACGGTAAGAGCAGTGAGACTATGGAACTCTCTGCCTGAGGAGGTGGTGATGGTAAGTTCACTAAAAGAGTTCAAGAGGGGCCTGGATGTATTTTTGGAGGGTAATAATATTACAGGTTATAGTTACTAGAGAGGGGTCGTTGATCCAGGGAGTAATTCTGATTGCCTGATTGGAGTCGGGAAGGAATTTTTTTCTCTAAAGTGGGGAAAACTGGCTTCTACCTCACAGGGTTTTTTTGCCTTCCTCTGGATCAACTTGTAGGAAAACAGGCCGAACTGGATGGACAGATGTCTTTTTTCGGCCTTATAAACTATGTTACTATGTTACTATGTAACATGTGACCTGAAATGTCTGCAATCATAAAAGCTATACACAGCACAGAAATAAAAGTCAGTGCAAGGGGAATTACAGTACATTCAGAAAGCATTCAGATCTCTTCAACATTTTAGTACATAGCAACCCAACATCCCAATGACAAAGCATGATCAGGTTTGGGGAAATGTGTGCTAACACACTAAAAAAAAAACAACTGAAATATTATAATTACATAAGTATTTAGAGCTAGGACCAGCAGACACCATGTTAGGAAAAACTGATTAGTTACCGAAGTGTGAGGAAATTCGGATTCATTGTGAATTGAAGTTTTCTGAAATTCTGCTTTTCTCAACACTAGTGGTTACGAATCAGTTTTTTCCTAAAATGGCAGCTGCACATGTTACAAAGCAAAAGTAAGAAGCCCGGGAATGAAAGATTACCCATAAAACCTTTCAGCCTGTAAATCTGTAGATAGCCATCCCCAGTGATATCACAATCCTATAAAACCCTCATCCTGCACAGTCTCCGCCATTGTCCCGTGAACTGAGCATAGGGAGAGATGTGGCAAGCACTCATGTACTAGGGACAATGTTGCTGAAAAAGATTAAGAATATTGGAGAGGGAGAGTGCAGGGAAACTGCAGGGAGACTGCATGGTGAGTGAACAGAGTATTTTGCTACATCAATTTTTTTTATTTATTCGTACATTTAATTATTCCTACATCAGCCATAAAAGTAATTCAGTGCTAATAAGCTAGAAGACAGTTATTCTAGTGCCAGCGTGCCAACCAATACCACCCAGTCTAATGATCATCTGCCTTATCTTTTACTGGCTTTACTTCTTCCAAATCATCCGTAAAAGTCTCCATGTCCTCGAAAAGTCAGCAAGATGCAGAGAGACGAGGAGCTGGATGTTCCTGATGACATATTCTCATCAATATTAGATAATGTGGAAAAGGAGGAAAAACAGATGGCAGAAGAAGGGCTCCCACCTGTAAGGCAGGAGAGCTCCATTACCCCTGAGGACACCGTGTATGTAGTGAAACATGTTGGGGTATCTCTACTTAGTATTTTAAAACTTCTAGCCAAATAAGTTTATGAGATCAGCGGATGAACATAGCCTTTAAACTATACGTTTTTAACATTCTTGAAAAGCCATGATGCCAAAAAGTTAGTACAGAAAAGGGCAAGTTTACTGATGCAGACTAAAAGTGGCTTATGCTGCATAATAAATTGATGCATGGCTAGGCACCTTCTATAACTTAATGTGGTGCAATTTCAGCACCAATTTTGCAACTTAGTGTGAGGATTCGGGGGCGCTGCGGCCCTTCAGCGGATGTTGGGCGGGTGCAGGCGTTCCCGTGTCCTGACACTATGCGGCGAGTGCAAGTCAGAAAATCCTCTTGTAACACTTAGGTTCCTTAAGGGTTAAAGGTTTTGCTAGTTTTGCTAGTTTTACTGGCAGGCGTCCCTGCCAGTATTTTTGGTCCATTCAGGGTGTGGCTGGGATCCATGCTCCTATCACACCTTGTGGCTGGGACTCTAGCCACTATTTAGTTTCTCACTTGCCATTTATCTGTGCCTGCTATAGAGCCTTGTGCCTAGGCTAGCTACTCTGTGTTTATCCGGTATTCCAGTGACTCTGTACCTTTTTCCCTGGTTTCTGTTACTGTTACCTACCTTTTGTGTTATCCTCTGTTTATTCCTTGCTTGGTTCCTTTACCCTTTTCCCCTTTCAGTTCCTGACCTGTTTAGAGTTGTTCCTGCTTGTGTTTTGTTTTTGTTGTTTGTCTCGTGTTCCACTTTCTTCAGTGTGATTGCAGTCTTCAGTTGGGGCCGGCCTGTTAAGGAGCCGGGTTTCCCCAAAAGGCAGGGACAGTGGTTTGGGAGGAGTGTCAGGGCCTCACTTTGTCTGTGTCATTTGTGTTCCCCTGACCTACTCCTCACACTTAGCTCCCTTTTCTTCTAAGTCATGTCACCCCCCACCCCCCATGGAGTAACGAATGGTGAATTATTCTTCTTGTTTAAAACTTGACACACAATATTGTACCATAAATGACACAACATATTGTCCCATGAGTGCAACAAATATTGCCATATTTTACACCAAATTACTAAATATGGGGGAATCATTTTCCATAGTAAAAAGGTGTTTCAAGTATTAGAGATGAGCGAGTAGTGAAATATTCGAAAGTTCGAAATTCGATTCGAATAGACAGCGAAATTCGACTATTCGACCGAATATTGAATCCCATTAAAGTCTATGGGAAAAAAATGCTCGCCACTTGGAAATCTCAATTCGACCACTTGGAGGTCACCAAGTCCACCCTGAAACCTCAGAAAAGGATGCCAACACTGCTGGAATGCAACTGGGACAGCAGGGGAAGCATGTCTGGGTGCATATAACGCACTATTACGCCACTATCACAGCCTCTCAACAATACACTCCAAAGACAATCTAACCTCTCTGTAAAGTGAGACCATACAAGGAAACCTTCTTTCCTCTACATTGCCATGGACCCCAAGCCAAACTAGACAAAAAAGAAGATGAAATTCTGCACCCCTTAAAATCACGTTGCCTATGACAACCACAGATGGCATAGGCAAGGGGGAAAGCAATCAAGCCATCACTATTTTTACCTCTGTGCCATCCCTGCCTTGCCCAGGCACATGTCCCAAAACATCATCCACGCCCGAGTAACACGGTTACTGCAAAAGGCCATTTGACCACCAACACTTTGGTTTGAGGCCGGGGATGCTACATCTCCCTGACAGCACACTGGGTGAATGTTGTGGAGGCGGGGACGGGCAAACCTGCTACCCCCACCCAAGTTTGGGGCCTTGGTTCTGTCTGGATTTCCGCAACCCTTACAGACAGCTCGGCAAACCCCTCCTTCTCCTTCTAGATTCTCCTTTTAAATCTGTCCACCACCCAGTCAAGTCCACAAAGTCCAGTCTCGTCGATAGCCTGCAGAAACTGCAGGGACCTCACTCTGACCCTCCTTCCTCCCACCCTGCCCAATGTTATCAACCCAGTTTTCCCACCCATGCAAGAATCGCAGGAGCTATCTGAGGATTTTGTTTGTTCTGATGCCCAAACACTGGAGCAAGCTCCATCTCTAGCTGATGGTGGTGTGGAACGGGCACTAAAGTGTAAAATGATTAGGGACGATGATGAGACACAGTTGCCAGCAAGGGAGGCTGTTGGAGCAAAGTGAGGCAGTGTAAGAGGAGGTGGTTGAGTATGACGAAGTCAGTGACCCGACCTGGCCCAGTGTCATGTCTAGCAGGTAAAGCAGTGGGGATGTTGAGGGACGCGTAGGACCGCAAAAGGCAGGAAGAGGCCGTGGGCTGGCCAGAGGCTCATGGAGAAGGCAGGCTAGAGCCCGCAGGGCCGCATCTCTTCCCTATAACAGGCCCCACACAAAGCTCTCCATCGAGGGCTCTTAGGTCCTTGTTGTGAAATATTTTAATGAGTGCGCAAAGTTAGCTTGAGGTGAGCCCTCAAAAAAATTATATGGTGGCCCAAGAGGTGAGACCTCTTAAAAATTGTATTAAGGCCCAAGAGGTGAGCCATAATAAAAATTGTTTGTAGGCCCAAGAGGTGAGACGTCTTAAAAATTGTGTGGAGGCTAAAGAGGTGAGACCTCTTAAAAATTATGTGGAGGCCCAAGAGGTGAGACCTCTTAAAAATTATGTGGAGGCCAAGAGGTGAGACCTCTTAAAAATTATGTGGAGGCCCAAGAGGTGAGACCTCTTAAAAATTATGTGGAGGCCCAAGAGGTGAGACCTCTTAAAAATTGTTTGTAGGCCCCAAGAGGTGAGCCATGAGAAAAATTGTTTGTAGGCCCAAGAGGTGAGACCTCTTAAAAATTATGTGGAGGCCCAAGAGGTGAGACTTCTTAAAAATTATGTGGAGGCCCAAGAGGTGAGACCTCTTAAAATTTTGTGGAGGCCCAAGAGGTGAGACCTCGATAAAATTATGTGGAGGCCCAAGAGGTGAGACCTCTTAAAATTATGTGGAGGCCCAAGAGGTGAGACCTCGATAAATTATGTGGAGGCCCAAGAGGTGAGACCTCTTAAAATTATGTGGAGGCCCAAGAGGTGAGACTCTTAAAATTATGTGGAGGCCCAAGAGGTGAGACCTCTTAAAATTATGTGGAGGCCCAAGAGGTGAGACCTCTTAAAAATTATGTGGAGGCCCAAGAGGTGAGACCTCTTAAAAATTATGTGGAGGCCCAAGAGGTGAGACCTCTTAAAAATTATTTGTGGAGGCCCAAGAGGTGAGACCTCTTAAAATTTATGTGGAGGCCCAAGAGGTGAGACCTCTTAAAATTATGTGGAGGCCCAAGAGGTGAGACCTCTTAAAAATTATGTGGAGGCCCAAGAGGTGAGACCTCTTTAAAAATTATGTGGAGGCCCAAGAGGTGAGACCTCTTAAAAAATTTTGTGGAGGCCCAAGAGGTGAGACCTCTTAAAATTATGTGGAGGCCCAAGAGGTGAGACCTCTTTAAAAATTTATGTGGAGGCCCAAGAGGTGAGACCTCTTAAAAATTATGTGGAGGCCCAAGAGGTGAGACCTCTTAAAAATTATGTGGAGGCCAAGAGGTGAGACCTCTTTAAAAATTATGTGGAGGCCCAAGAGGTGAGACCTCTTAAAAATTATGTGGAGGCCCAAGAGGTGAGACCTCTTAAAAATTATGTGGAGGCCCAAGAGGTGAGACCTCTTAAAATTATGTGGAGGCCCAAGAGGTGAGACCTCTTAAAAATTATGTGGAGGCCCAAGAGGTGAGACCTCTTAAAAATTATGTGGAGGCCCAAGAGGTGAGACCTCTTAAAATTATGTGGAGGCCCAAGAGGTGAGACCTCTTAAAAATTATGTGGAGGCCCAAGAGGTTAGACCTCTTAAAAATTATGTGGAGGCCCAAGAGGTGAGACCTCTTAAAAATTATGTGGAGGCCCAAGAGGTGAACTCTTAAAATTGTGGAGGCCCAAGAGGTGAGACCTCTTAAAATATGTGGAGGCCCAAGAGGGTGAGACCTCTTAAAAATTATGTGGAGGCCCAAGAGGTGAGACCTCTTAAAAATTATGTGGAGGCCCAAGAGGTGAGACCTCTTAAAAATTATGTGGAGGCCCAAGAGGTGAGACCTCTTAAAAATTATGTGGAGGCCAAGAGGTGAGACCTCTTAAAAATTTATGTGGAGGCCCAAGAGGTGAGACCTCTTAAAAATTATGTGGAGGCCCAAGAGGTGAGACCTCTTAAAATTTTGTGGAGGCCCAAGAGGTGAGACCTCTTTAAAATTATGTGGAGGCCAAGAGGTGAGACTCTTAAAAATTTTGTGGAGGCCCAAGAGGTGAGACCTCTTAAAAAATTTTGTGGAGGCCCAAGAGGTGAGACCTCTTAAAAATTATGTGGAGGCCCAAGAGGTGAGACCTCTTAAAATTATGTGGAGGCCCAAGAGGTGAGACCTCTTAAAAATTTTGTGGAGGCCCAAGAGGTGAGACCTCTTAAAATTATGTGGAGGCCCAAGAGGTGAGACCTCTTAAAATTATTGTGGAGGCCAAGAGGTGAGACCTCTTAAAATTTGTGGAGGCCCAAGAGGGTGAGACCTCTTAAAAATTATGTGGAGGCCCAAGAGGTGAGACCTCTTAAAAATTATGTGGAAGGCCCAAGAGGTGAGACCTCTTAAAAATTATGTGGAGGCCCAAGAGGTGAGACCTCTTAAAAATTATGTGGAGGCCCAAGAGGTGAGACCTCTTAAAAATTATGTGGAGGCCCAAGAGGTGAGACCTCTTTAAAAATTATGTGGAGGCCAAGAGGTGAGACCTCTTAAAAATTATGTGGAGGCCCAAGAGGTTAGACCTCTTAAAAAATTATGTGGAGGCCCAAGAGGTGAGACCTCTTAAAAATTATGTGGAGGCCCAAGAGGTGAGACCTCTTAAAAATTATGTGGAGGCCAAGAGGTGAGACCTCTTAAAAATTATGTGGAGGCCCAAGAGGTTGAGACCTCTTAAAAATTATGTGGAGGCCGCAAGAGGTGAGACCTCTTAAAAATTATGTGGAGCCCAAAGAGGTGAGACCTCTTAAAAATTATGTGGAGGGCCCAAGAGGTGAGACCTCTTAAAAATTATGTGGAGGCGCCAAGAGGTGAGACCTCTTAAAAATTATGTGGAGGCCCCAGAGGTGAGACCTCTTAAAAATTATGTGGAGGCCCAAGAGGTGAGACCTCTTAAAAATTATGTGGAGGCCCAAGAGGTGAGACCTCTTAAAAATTATGTGGAGGCCCAAGAGGTGAAACCTCTTAAAAATTATGTGGAGGCCCAAGAGGTGAGACCTCTTAAAATTATGTGGAGGCCAAGAGGTGAGACCTCTTAAAAAATTATGTGGAGGCCCAAGAGGTGAGACCTCTTAAAATTTTGTGGAGGCCCAAGAGGTGAGACTCTTAAAAATTATTGTGAGGCCCAAGAGGTGAGACCTCTTAAAAATTTTGTGGAGGCCCAAGAGGTGAGACCTCTTAAAAATTATGTGGAGAGCCCAGAGGGTGAGACCTCTTAAAAATTATGTGGAGGCCCAAGAGGTGAGACCTCTTAAAATTATGTGGAGGCCCAAGAGGTGAGACCTCTTAAAAATTTATGTGGAGGCCCAAGAGGTGAGACCTCTTAAAAATTTATGTGGAGGCCAAGAGGTGAGGACCTCGAAAAATTATGTGGAGGCCCAAGAGGTGAGACCTCTTAAAAATTATGTGGAGGCCCAAGAGGTGAGACTCTTAAAAATTTTGTGGAGGCCCAAAGGGTGAGACTCTTAAAAATT
>ONZH01009083.1:0-25466 GCA_900303285.1 Rhinella marina | reverse complement strand
AACATGCATTCTGTATATCTACTTCTTACCTACTCCACTATATACTGTTAGTCCTATTTTTGTTCCTATGATTATGTATATTTAGGTATATGTTTTACGTATATTGCAAGCCGGCACAGTAGTGCCGACCCTATGCCTGTTTTGATGAGAGCACTAAAATAAAGAGAAGATTGTCTTACAATTTATTACTATAGTGTGCAATGGTTTCTACTTCTGAACTGAATTTTCATGGTGACAGGTAGAGATGAGCGAATCGATTCGCCGATTCGTTGATTCATATCGAATCTTGGGAATTTTTAGCTGCAAAGCGAATCCGAATATTAGGTGATTCGCTTCGGCTTTGTACGCATTCGCTACGTAGTTTGTCCTATAAATTATATGCTATTGCTACGTATAAGTTACTGTATACGCTGTTGCGTACGAATTCAATTCATTAGCGAACTTTTACTGTTAGTTCGTTTATCGTGTGCAAAAGCCCGGGAAGAAAGCGTTCACCTGACCTAGTGAGCAGGGCTAGCTCTGATTGGCTAAGCCAGTGACGCATCACTTCTGCTGCATTTGCTGAGACGAGCAGAAGCACTGTGTGTGAAGTTCTGAGACCTGTTTTGTGAAAATTTGATATAATAGCTCTGGAAATCCATATTACACATATCAGTGATACTTCAGGGCAATTGCAGGGCCAGTTCAGGACTAGTATTTAATCAAGCAGGGAGAGAGAGACAGGGAGAGATAGGGAGAGATAGGGAGAGACAGGGAGAGACAGTGAGATACAGGGACAAAGACCAGCTGCAGGGCCACAGAGTGAATTGAGAAATATATGGTTTTGTAGTAGCTCACTGGATAGGTCTATGGATTATTGGAGGTGCTCCTGACCAATAAGACTGTACCCCTAGTCTTGATTTTGAAGAAAGCGGTTATAATAAAGTTGGTGGGCACACTCCTAGTCTGGATTCTGGTTGCAATGGAATGAAATGTAGTGCATTCATTTAAAATGACATGTTTTTATTACAGATACCATATATTAAAAAATCAAATACCATATATTAAAAAATCAATGTATAACAGGATCCTGTTTTAGAATAACATGAATAAAAAAGGAAAAATAAAATCGAAAAAAATCAAAAAAATGTAAAAAAATTTAAAAAAATTGAAGTAAAGGTTCAAGTTCAAATAGTCAATATATTTCAGCTGTTTGTAGTTGTCTCAATGTTGTGGAGCTAATATTTATGCAGCGTTTATGCGCTAATTAGCGCTAACTTTGAGGTAATATATAATATTAGTTATTGTTCCGAGGGTTAATAATATATTTGTGCTGGTGTTATAATGAATACTGGCAATGTCTTTGTATTCACAATATTTCAATATTACTAACACTTGACTGCTTCAGCGTTATGTACGTTACCCATCCTTAGGAGCAGACTTGCAATATGAATCGACCTCCCGTTCTTTCTGAGATGCCCGACAAGCTGGAAGCGGAGCTTGGTGAGTTACGAGCGGCTGTTCTGCGTGGCGTCCCACGTGGCCGCTTGGCGGTTCTTTTGCAGGTGAGGTGAGGTGCTCTATTCAGAATTGAATGGAGGTAAACAGCATGTTGTATAAATATGAGTCTCTTTGTTGAAATAGGTAATCTCCACTTGTATTGGCCTCAATGTAGAGTTTTCCTGGCCGCGATGTATATTACAATAGGTGCAGAGTAGTATCGAGGTCTATTCTCTTTTTCTTTACCAAACGCGTTTCGGGGCTGTAATTTAATGCCCCTTCCTCAGTGGTTAGAAGACCTCTGTGGTCAATACCCTTATATAGGGTGCTACGGTATGCGCTGGCGCTATGTAAAATCCGGATTGGATTAGCTGTCCACATTTATTTAGTTTGTTGTGGTTTAATGTTCCTTAGATAGTATATTTATGTCCCATGGGTAATGTTAATGGTGAGATGGATAAAATATAGTATAGATAATGAATTAATATAGTGGGTACACAGTTCATGAACAGTCAATGTACAAATAAGCATAAATAATATATAGAAATATAATAATGAAAATAAGGTATATGCAAATATATAATACGTTATATATTAAGATGGTATATATTAAAAATACAGTATATTTGTGGAAGTTGTGTGTTGTGCTATGGACAGTAATTATTTCATATTTTACATACATATTTGTTTCTTATTGTTGCTCATCTATTTTTCTGTTTTTCTGAATCTGTTTCTTCTTTTCTTTTCAGTTATAATATTGTTGTGATGGATAGGGGTGGGGGCCCCCCAGGGAGGAGAGATTTTTTTTTCTAAAAAGGTATTTATGGCAATAGATAACATTATCGTCGCAATAACTTTCTTTATATCGTTAACACGGTGCTGTAGGAATACTTTGGATATCGCCCACTGACAGTAGCTGCAGCATGGGCACGTCTTTGAGTCTGTGTGTAGGAGCAGGAAGCGCTAACTAAGAAGGGGCATATAAGGGTACTTTCTTTCGAACTAGTGCATTTGCCTGACACAAACGAGAGAACGGCCAGCACCATTAACAATAATGACTAGAATACCTTCACTTAAGTTGTTTGGGTCGATAGTTAGAGAGGCGTTGCCTAGCATGAAACAAAATTACTGCCGCGCACTACGCACGACCACGTTGTCCTTCTATACTTTTTTCATTATTCGCAGTGACTGCTGGTATATATACAATACAGTACACTAATTTTTTTACATGTTTTTACTTATCAAATATTTTGTTACTCACCCGGCTGTATCTCTGCGTGGATCTCATTAAAGGGAACCTGTCACCTTCTGTAGCCAAAAAAAACTGTTAGTAGTACCTTAATTTAGAAGCCAGGGTGATGCTGAATAAGATCTTCATAAGGAGAAGAGATTCCTGAAAGTGGCAGAAATTGATCTTATAATTCTCCTGCGCGCGCTGTCTTGACTCCGCTTGAGGTCAAGGGGGCAGCGGCCTCCTTGCTTCAAGTCAAGCAAACCACTCCCCTGGTCAACTTGACTGACAGGTTGCCGTTGGGCCGGGGATCGCGCAAGTCTCGCGCATGCGCGGTGCGCGATCTCTCCCTGCGCGATCCCGGCCCCGGCTCTTCACTTTGCCAGCGTACGGCCGGGCGTTCCGACGCTTTCAATGACCCCTTGCGTGCAGGGACGGCGGGCGTGCTCTGCCAAGCGCGCTCGCTTGCTTCTGTGGCGCATGCGCTGTACAGACAAAAGCGCCGGCAAAGTGAAGAGCCGGGGCCGGGATCGCACAGGGAGATATCGCGCACCGCGCATGCACGAGACTTGCACGATCCCCGGCCCAACGGCGACCTGTCAGTCAAGTTGACCAGGGGAGTGGTTTGCTTGACTTGAAGCAAGGAGGCCGCTGCCCCCTTGACTTCAAGCAGAGTCAAGGCAGCGCGCGCAGGAGAATTAAAAGATCAATTTCTGCCACTTTCAGGAATCTCTTCTCCTTATGAAGATCTTATTCAGCATCACCCTGGTGCCTAAATTAAGGTACTACTAACAGTTTTTTTTGGCTACAGGAGGTGACAGGTTCCCTTTAAGCCGCTCTGGGCATTTGAATTTCAGATCGGACCATTTCCGCTGGATCTGGCCTTGGGTCCGCACGGTGTGGAAACGATGGCGCAGGCCTTGGATCACCTGCTGGATCACCTCCTTCTTATGCTGGTTTGGATGGCGGTGTGTGCCATCGTAATCCTCTCTGTCCATCAGCCGGATCAGGAATTTCAGCTCTTCAGAGCTAAATGATGAGGATCGCCTGGATGCCATTTTCGAATATTCGCTCTGCCTCTGAGAAGTGCATGCCGCGGTCTCTCGTCATGCGTGCCTGCGTATTACGTAATCGCGTAGACAATAATACGCTGATGATTCGCACGCTATTTGTACACTCATGCGTACATCTTCTAAGAAGTTGTGTACATTTTTTAAATGAACGTTCGTTATTAGTGTGCGAATGTTCTCTAATAGCACATAATAATGTATATTTTGTACGCAAATACAACAAATCTATTCGTCGAATATACGAATCTTAGGAAAAGTTCAGTGAATGTTCGCGGATAATTTTTTGAATGATTTGCTCATCTCTAGTGACATGTTCCCTTAAATCCTTACTAATTACCCGTTGACTATATATATCTCGGCAGTCGGCACATATCTGCAGAGACCACAGCTGCACACTGATTGTGAAGCTGCTGGAGTCGGGAACCCATTGTCAGTTATTGCAGGGCTCCCCATAGAGAAGGCAGGGATGGTTTTTCATCATCCCTTCCTTCTCCATTGCTGTTTCCTACTCTGGTCCCAGTAGTCTTGTGATCGTTGGGAGACTGCACAAACAGCTGGGTCTTACTATACCCAGATTGGCTCTGCAGTGAGGCTGGACATCCCTGTATAACTTGGAGTGGTATTTCTCCTGTAACTGGGGCTACAAAGTTAAATGTCCCCCAAAGATCTTGTATTATCTTATGGGGGGCCCACAGTGGCCCCCATAATAAAATAAAAATTTCAAAAAATAAAATAAAGTAAAAATTTCAAAAAATAAGGATAATTAAAAAAGCCACCACATGTCACATGCAGCTTCTATCCCTGGCACCAGCCACCATAACGGACATCCCATATAATCAAAAGATTTTTGTGCTGTTAAAAAAATTAAAATGTGAAAAATTATTTTTTACATTTTTTATACAATTTTTCCTTTTCATAAGAAATAAAGACAAAACATGCTAAAATAAAAATGGCAAAAATAAAACTCCATTTAAAAGATAATCACAACACTATTCTTATGCATCAGCTTGTTTTACAATCTCAGTCCCTTTATATTAACCAAATGCGGAGTGGTGAACCACTGAGGAAGAAAACAGTTTTCGAAATGAGTCTGGTGACAGTGTGGTTATTCAAGTTTTGGGGAATATCGAATTAATATGTGCTTCATATTGCATATATAGTATCCATCTGTGTGGACGCTAATACCTACCCCCGGAAGTGGTGAGACGGAGGATAAGACCCAGGAGAAGCGGGGTATTAATCAAATCACGATACCTGCAGCAGGGCCCGGAGTCTCAGGCGGCAGAGTGCATATGCGCCAACTATAGCGAGCGCCGTGAAATGCTGTGAACAGCTTTGGGCAGCGGAGGATTGCTCCTTACAGACACCATCTACTGCAGAGATCTCAAACTCGTGGCCCTCCAGCTGTTGTAAAACTACAACTTCCATCATGCCAGGAGAGTCTACAGCTATTGGGGCATGCTGGGAGTTGTAGTTTGGCAACAGCTGGAGGGCAACAAGTTTGAGATCCCTGATCTACTGAGTCTCTCTGCTGAATAAGAACAAACACACTAAAGGGGGACTGGTAAGAAGCGCTAAAGCACTGAAGCATATAACTGTGCGCTGGTGGTAAGAGATGCTTTTATAATCCAGAGAGACATTTTACTAACCACCCATCCGCAGTCGATAATTATATCTCAAAAAACACATTTGATATCGTAAAAAGACTATATCTGGAATCCACTATTTTTACATATCTAACATCTTGGATTAACCGCTATATATTTTTATTTTTGAATTACCAATGCGAGAGCTCATTTGGTTAATATAAAGGGACTGAGATTGTAAAACAAGCTGATACATAAGAATAGCGTTGTGATTATCTTTTAAATGTATGTTTTAAATTATTATTTTTATTGAATAAACACCAAATGGGTTACTTCTGAGCTGACCAATATTATTATTTTTGTTTTATTTTTATAATATAATTAGCTAGATTGGCTCGGGCTGGTCGTGCTCGATTCAGGTTTGAGCACCTCTGTTTATAATTTACTAGCAGAAAGACCCGGCTTCGCCTGGGTATATTTCATCTATTTATTTAATGTTTCTGTGTGTCGTTGCAGAGAGAAAGTCAATGCAGCTGACAGAAATTGATTTTTACCTTCATTTTTTCAATCCCTATTGGCTGCGGAGTGGGAGGGGGTGTGGTTTAATGGGACACGGGGGGGGGGTTAAGTCCTTCATTTCAGGGTGGCCTGAATTATAGGTTAATGCCATGGTAATTTGAGGAAACACAATGGGTAGCAGTGGAAGAAAACATTGCTTTGCGCGGGTATATTTAATCTATTTCATTTAATGTTCCTGTGTGTCGTTGCAGAGAGAAAGTCATCCTCCCTCCCATCCCTGCAGCTGACAGATGTTGATTTTTACCTTCAATTGTTCAATCTCCATTGGCTGCGGAGTGGGAGGGGGCGTTGCCTGACAGAGTCGGAGCGTGGTTTCCCGAGATCTGGGGCGGGGGTCAGAGTGTCATGAATTACAGGTCGATGACATGGTAATTTATGGGGACCCGCAATGGGTAGCAGTGGAAAAAAAACATCTTTTATTAGTACTGAATGGTCGTAGTCTAAAATTAGTCAATTTCATCTACGATTTTTGTGTGTCGTTGCAGAGAGAAATTCACCCTCCCACCCCTGCAGCTGATTTTTTTCAATCCCCGTTGCCTGCGGAGTGGGAGGGGGCGTGGCCTGGCAGAGTTGGGGGTGTGGATTATCAAGATGCTTCGAACGGTTGTAGTCTGAAATTAGTCTATTTCATCTAAAATTTATGTGTCATTGCAGAGAGAAATTCACCCTCCCACCACTGCAGCTGACAGAAGTTTATTTTTCCCTTCATTCTTTCAATCCCTGTTGGCTGCGGAGTGGGAGGGGGCATGACCTGACAGAGTTGGGGGTGTGGCTTAGCAAAGTGCTTCGCATAGGTGATTTAATCTATTTCATTTAATGTTTCTGTGTGTCGTTGCAGAATGGCTGCAGAGTGGGAGGGGGCGTGATCTGACAGAGTTGGGGGCGTGACTTAGCAAGACGATTTGAACAGTTGTAGTCTATAATTAGTCTATTTTATCTAAAATTTTTGTGTGTCGTTTCAGAGAAATATTCACCCTCCCACCCCTGCAGCAAACAGAAGTTTATTTTTACCTTTATTTTTTCAATCCCCGTTGGCTGCGGAGTGGGAGGGGGCGTAACCTGACAGAGTCGGGGGCGTGGATTAGCAAGACACTTCACATGGGTGTATTTAATCTATTTCATTTAATGTTTCTGTGTGTCGTTGCAGAAAGAAAGTCAACCTCCCACCCATCCCTGCAGCTGACAGAAGTTGATTTTTACCTTTATTTTTTCAATCCCTGTTGGCTGCGGAGTGGGAGGGGGCGTGGCCTTACAGAGTCGGGGCGTGGCTTAGCAAAGTGCTTCGCATAGGTGCATTTAATCTATTTCATTTAATGTTTCTGTGTGTCGTTGCAGAATGTCTGTGGAGTGAGAGGGGGCGTGGCCTTACAGAGACAGGGCGTGGCTTAGCAAAAGGCTTCGAACAGTTGTAGTCTATAATTAGTCTATTTCATCTAAAATTTTTGTGTGTCGTTGCAGAGAGAAATTCACCCTCCCACCCCTGCAGCAAACAGAAGTTTATTTTTACCTTTATTTTTTCAATCCCTGTTGGCTGCGGAGTGGGAGGGGGCGTGGCCTTACAGAGTCGGGGCGTGGCTTAGCAAAGTGCTTTGCATAGGTGCATTTAATCTATTTCATTTAATGTTTCTGTGTGTCGTTGCAGAATGTCTGCGGAGTGAGAGGGGGCGTGGCCTGACAGAGACGGGGCGTGGCTTAGCAAAAGGCTTCGAACGGTTTAAGTCTATAATTAGTCTATTTCATCTAAAATTTTTGTGTGTCGTTGCAGAGAGAAATTCACCCTCCCACCCCTGCAGCAAACAGAAGTTTATTTTTACCTAAATTTTTTCAATTCCCATTGGCTGCGGAGTGGGAGGGGGCATGACCTGACAGAGTCAGGGGCGTGGATTAGCAAGACGCTTCGCATGGGTGTATTTAATCTATTTTATTTAATGTTTGTGTGTGTTGTTGCAGAAAGAAAGTCAACCTCCCACCCATCCCTGCAGCTGACAGAAGTTGATTTTTACCTTTATTTTTTCAATCTCTGTTGGCTGCGAAGTAAAAGGGGGTGTGGCCTGACATAGTTGGGGGTGTGGCTTAGTGAGACCTGGGGCGGGGGTTTTAAGTACTTCTTTTAGGGTGGCCTGAATTAAAAGGTCAATACCATGCTTATTTATGAGCCCACGCAATAGGCAGCAGTGGAGGAAAACATATTTTATTACTACTGAACTGTAGTAATAGAAAAAAACACATAAGTTATATTTATGGTAACCGGAATACCTTTAACAGTGTCAGTAAATAGAAATGGATGAGATCCTCAGCTGCTGATAATTACCTGGTTGTTATGGAAACCTGCCCTCCCTGTGTGGCTTTGCAGAGAATGGCAGTTGGAGTTTAAAACCAAAGCTCCCAGTTGTAATGTTGGCTAATGGAGATCATATTTTGGGAATATCTCGGGAACGGTACGTCCTAGAGAGATGAGACCTGGTCTAAAACCTTCCCGGACACCTGATGTACCTGTGTGCCGAATTTGGTGAAAATCGGTCCAGTAGTTTGGTCGCGCATAGAGAACAGACAGACAGACAGACAGACAGACAGAAATTCATTTTTATATTATTAAGAGATAAAAATAAAACTCCATCTATCACTGAAAAAAAAGATATAAAAATTATTTACATAACCAAACGGGGAAAAAAATTATGGCTTTAAAAAAATACAGATGCTAAAAAACAGAAAATGTACCTTTTCAGGAAGGGAGGGGTAACGGCCTTTAACTGGTTAAAGGTCTTATTGTATGAAGATAAACAAATTGCATGTGACAAAATCAGTGAGCTTACATTTATTTTTGAAGTTTGTAGAGGCAAACGTGTGATAGCTCTTCATCATCCTGAGTAATTATCCCAATTATAAAATATTTTAGGCTTCCAGGAAAACCTTATGATTACATATTATAAATATATATATTTCCAAACTATTGAATTATCTATAACTTTATTTCTTCTTTACTCCCCTTCAGGGGGAACATACCCAACTGAGCATTGTTTTTGAAACCTGTCTCTAAAAACGAATTTGGCAAAGCTGTGCAACTCTTTAACCTGAAGCTCTCCACAAATTATATTTCAAACCACAAACATACGGTTTTATGAAGCAATTATAATGGTTTTTCTCATTAAGTGTTTATTGCATGCAGATGTTTCAAAATATGCCATCATGCAAGTTCTACCAAGACATGGTCAATTAAATAGTTTATTGTTCAATATAAATCCAGAATGTACTTTATTAAATAGCTCATATAGAAATGGCCAGATGTCATATTCCATGAATCTATATTTCATTTATTGCATACATTAAAATGTTTAATGATCATTTAAGTCACCATGTTATACCTGTAAGCACACATCTAGTGAATACAATTACACAGGTAAATATTCAATCTCTCAAACTCCTTGATAGGGCCCGCACTACTGGAGGAGCCATGTAGTTTATGACAAGGAGCAGGTCTCGTCATAAATTACATGCTTCCTCCGGCTCTCCATGTGCCCGAATGAAATCTACAACAGCTTGGAGCTGCAGTAGATTTCAGTCATTATGCTTATTTCTTGGTGAATTAACAGGGGCCGATATCCCTGCCCTTGTAACACACTCACTAAACCCCCTTTTGTAGATTTGGTGAGAGCAGCGTAAAATGCAGATTGCAATTAGTAAATTTGCAAGTGGATTTTCGACTTTTCTAAGTCAAAAATAGGCAAGGGAAATGATAAATTCTCCCCATACTCTATTTTATTCATAAATAGGACCTCCGCCTGAAAAGTATTGTCTCGAATGTGCCTGCATCAGGTTACAGGCGTTCAGCTAGACTTTCAAAAGTGACATAATTTGACATGTTTTCCTCTCGGTTTGGTTGCTGTTTACCACATCCCTTCCCCTCAGCTGTTGCGGGTGTAGTGATCGTCTTTCCCCTATTTATCCCTTCCTCTCCCAGTATCCCTTGCGGTTTATACTTTCTGCTGACATTGTTGTGTGTGGTGTGGATCTTGGCTGACTTCCGGTTGCTGCAATATCTGCATTAAGATAAGTGTAATTTTCCCTTTTGTGTTTATCCTACTTTTCCCTGTTGTGGTTTTGCCTTCTTGAGTCTCCTGTTTGTCCGTCCTTTTGGAGGAATGGGTTGACTACTTCCCCTGTCACTAGTGGCAGGGTTCTCTAGGGTCAGGTTTTATTAGGTTCCTGTGTATGAACTCTCCTACCACAAAGGCCTGTTCATACTGGTAGTCAGTCAGGGCCTAGTTTCAGGGTTTCCTGCAGGAGGTGATCGTTTCCCTTGTTTGGTCCTTTTCCCTTCCCTCTTAAGCTTGGTGTGGCTATACCCTCCACACCAGAGCGTGACAAGTATATTATAGCCATAGATTAATAAATCAGTGCCCTAGCCAAAGTTTAATAATTATGTCATAATATTTTTTTCTAAACATAAGATCTTTAACTATATAGAACAGGGGGTAAATTTATAAATATCAGTGCACAATATAAAAGGTTCTTGTAAGGCTAGCTCAGCTGAAGATAATGGTACCTTTGATTTAGTGGTCTGTTGCCTGAAAAAAATACTTTTAATCCATATGCAAATGAGCAGTTAGTGCACCAAGGTTGGGCCAAGCACTCTGTGTAGACTTATTCCTTCTGCTTCATCCGCCAATCCATCCCTTTCCTTCTAGACAGTCATAGTCATCTCTACTGACCCTGTCAATCAAGGAGAGAAAGCAGGAGGAGCAAGGATGTGCATAGGGGCTTGGGCCTGCCCTCAGTGCACTTAAATGCTTATTTGAATTGAAGTACCGTTTCTCCAGAATGAAGAAAAAGATTGCTTGAAGTGAAAGGTATCATTACATTTCAGGGCACTAACTCTAGTAGTCCCTAAGCCACTCCTGTATTGTCTTGGCTGTGCGCTTAGGGTCAGTCTTGTTGGAATGTAAACCTTCAGCCGAGTCCAGAACACACTGAATATTCATTAAAATATATCTCTGTACGGTCTCCGTGGTCCAGCAGCTAAAAGCGACCCCACAGAATGATGCTACCACCACCATACTTCATTGGGCAGTGCCCGGTTTTCCCCAAACATGATGTTTAGAATTGAGGACAAAAAGTTTAATCTTGGTTTTATCAGACCAGATTATCTTGTTTCTCACAGTCTGGAAGTCCTTTAGGTGATTTATTGTAAACTTTTATGTGTCTTTTACTGAGGAGAGGCATCTTTCTGGCCACTTTTACTGAGGAGAGGCTTTTTCTGTATACTCTGCCATAAAGCTCACATTGGTGGAGTGCTGCAGGTGATGGTTGACCTTCTGGAAGTTTCTCCCATCTGCACACAGGATCTTTGGAGTTTAGCCATAGTGACTATTGGATTCTTGGTCACCGCTCTTAACAAGGCCCTTTTACCCCGATTATTTAGTTTGGTGGGGCAGTCAGCTCTAGGGAGACTCCTGGTCATTCTAAACTTCTTCCATTTAAAAATTATGGAGGCCACTGTGCTCTTGGGAATTTTCAGTGCAGTAGAATTTTTGTACCCTTCTCCAGATCTGTGCTTCCACACAATCTTGTCTCTGAGTTCTACAGGCAGTTGTTTCAACTTCATGGTTTAGTTTTTGCTCTGAAATGCATTGTCAGCTGTGAAACCTTATATAGACAGGGGTGTGTCTTTCCATATCATGTCCAGCTAACTGATTTTACAACAGGTGGACTCCAATCAAGCTGCAGAAACATCTCAAAGATGATGAAGAGAAATAGGAGGCCCCCAGAGCTACATTTCAAGAGTCATAGCAAGGGGGCTGAATATGTATTTCCATGTAAAATTAGCATTTTTCCTTTTTAAAAAATTTGCAAACATTTCTAAAATTCTGATTTAACTTTCTCATTATGGGGGATTGTTTGTAGATTGATAGGAAAAAACTAGAATTTTTATTTTAGCACAAGACCACAACATAAAATTTAAATGTTAAAAATGTGAAAGGGTCTGAAGATTTTCCAAATGCACTGTACATCCACATACAATCATGTTATTAAATATTGAAATAGAAATTTTTGAAATATTGAAATATTAATATTGAAATTCATGAAGGTTATTTTGTAGGAAATACATTGCAAAAGCTGAAATATGAAGTGAAAATATTTAGCAATACTTTAAAATAATGAGCATACTTAAAATCATAGCTCGCTTTTATTACTGAAATGTGTTTGTGTATGAAGTTTTGAAACCTCTGTGCATTTGGATTATACTGTAAACCACTCCAAAGTTATTCCAGATTTTTGTGGTGAGATCTAACTTGAAAATATCTGGCAATTCCACCAAACATGAACCGGAGGGCTTGGCCGTCCTTAAAATAACCATATTGTTATTTAAGAAGTCAACTCAAATTCACACATAGCATTTTTCTGATTTTTTTTGTTGTTTTTTTGGCGAGGTTTGCTGTTTTTGCTTTCAAACACATCCAAAAAAAAACTTGAGAGGAACACACAAATAATATTTTGGTTTGTGTCTTTTTTTTGCTTCAATATGCTTATTAATATGCTATAAAATGGTTCTATAATGTATATACAAAAATTATTATTATTATTATTATTATTATTATTATTATTATTATTTAAAAACACAAAAAAGTGAATAAATGCTTTCAACCTACAATTGCCGTTATTTGAAAACATTTTAATTGTTTTAATGGTTTTAAACACCTGAAATAAAATCGGTGTGAACTCACATTAAAATACAATACCCATTATTTGGGCTTTTTCCACTTAAAACTTTTTGGGCTTATTTGTGCACAAATTGCAACATTTTTCATTTAATACCACTCACTTCAGTTTTGAAAAGAGTGTGGGAAATATGACATTATTAGCTATGCTACTTAGTTTCACTTCCTATTTATCAACTGCATATATTTTTAAAAGTTGCAAAAAAAGTCTCAAAGTCACCCTAGTAGAGTGCGGAGTCAAAAACTAGATTAGTATTTCCAGTTATATCAACGCAAACTCAAAGAAAACAGAACTGACTTTAAATACTACCCTAATAGTAAATTACCCTCATGATTATATGATTTTCACATGTTCAGTTGACAAAAATGGCATCATGAGATCATAATTTTAAGGTGACAGCAAGTAAGGATACGCTTCCTGTGGTCACATTTGTAAAAAAATATATATGACTGCTGTAACAATATCTGGGTAACTTCTGATTTGCTAGCATATATGCACTTTTACTTTTTGTTGGAAATCCTCTTTAAAATGCTTCACATTAACATCTCTGGCATGGATGTAATTTCCTCATTGTCTGTCTTTTTTCTTTTGTTTTCAAGTAAGCCAGTATAATTAGCAATAACGGAAATATTATTGTATGCCGCTTTAGGCAATAAGAAGAAAAATGTGGCTTACTGCAAAAGCTATAGTGTGCTATATTTTTGTGTCCAATTTGGAGAATATTAAAAAAAAATTGGATTTGTTGCAAATTGAAGTTGCTCCAATTGCCCTAAAAATTGGTACATAACACCCTCTTGTCTCCAAGGACTTTTTTTAAAATAAATTTTTGCACTTTCTCTCATCCCTCCCCGCTTTATGCTGGCAAACAGAATGACAGCAATAGCAAATAATGTCAGAGTGACACTAACATATATAGTTATAGGTAAAAGCATGTTTGATGGGGTTAATAAACAGAGTGTTTATAAACACACTGCATTGGCACGTGTTATGTTTTTTCATATTAGAAAGTTTCTAAAAACTGTCCTTTATTAGGGGTTTAAACACACACAGTGGTATGTAAAAAAGGTAGTGACTAGAGATGAGCGAACATGCTCGTCCGAGCTTGGTGCTCGTTTGAGTATTACGGTACTCGTAAGTGCTCGCTGCTCGGACGAGTATATCGCCATGCTCGAGGAAATGGCAACTTCCGCATTGTGCATTTTTGGCGCCTATAAACTCAGCCAATCACAAGCCAGGAGACTCTGCGGTACACCCAGCATCACGTAGGGCCCTTACATGTCGATAGCAGGGGTTGGCTGGCCTGATCAGGTGACCCTGGAATAAACTAGTGACTGGCCGCGGTGCTCGGCTCAGATGCTGTCTGTTTCAGTGATACAAATCCATTTCACACAGCTGCGTGGAACCATTCTGTGTGTCACAGTTCAGCTGTCCACTCACTACAATCCATATTTTCTGTCCAGTTGACACATTCTGTACGTCACTTAATTAAACCAGACTGAACAAGTTTGTGGGTTTCAGTACAGCAGGCCCATTTATTTTATTTTTTTATATAATACACTTATATACAGAAAATGTTGAACCCCAGGGCTAAGGGTCGAGGACGAGGGCGTGGGCGTGGGCATTCAATTACTGCAGGGGGTAGAGGCCCTGGTCCTGGGCAGGGTGAGACAGCACCTGCTGATGAGGGAGCAGGGGAACGCCGCAGAGCTACACTCCCTAGCTTCATGTCTCAACTTACAGGGACACGTGGTAGAGGACTGTTGAAACCACAACAGTGCGAACAGCTGATGTCGTGGATTGCGGACAATGCTTCAAGTAATTTGTCCACCAGTCAGTCTTCCACGCAGTCCACCCACGTTACCCAAGGGAGCACTCCTCTGGCTCCTCCACCTCAACCTTCTTCCCCCCAGCCTGCCCCCCACCTACAGGCCCTCTCTTCAAACAATTTACGTCTTTTTCCTATCTTTCTCTCTCTGCAAACTATTTTTCCGGATAGGTGCCATATACGGTATTAAACTGAGTAGTATACATAGAACACATACCACACATGATCAATCTCATAATTGACAATTGTACCGGTTGATGCTAAATTTTTAAGTTGGGGTCCTGCGTCGTCATTCGAACTCCATCCGGCTGTTGTCACCACCACACACGCTAGCCCAGGGGGCACTACTCTGGCTCTTCCAGCTCAACCTCCTTCCCCCCAGCCTGCCCCCCACCTACAGGCCCTCTCTCCAAACAATTTACCCGGGTAGGGGACGTATTAGATATTGTACTGATTTTTATTTGGTTCTTCTTTTAATTGCCTCCTGCGATAGACGGGAATCGAACCCGGGTCATCTGCTTGGGAAGAAGCTATGCTCACCATTTTACCACCAACAGCCACAGCATCTGGTAAGAACAGATACTAAACTTGATGTCAGCCAACATTTCGACAATCGATAACCCAAAACGGGTCCGCCGTCGAGCCCGGCGTTCGGCCACCCTGAACATTTCACATACTCTGACCGAGTCTGACCCTGGGGCCGCTCATGTACTGCCCACTTGGAGGATGCTTCACCTCCTGCTACCTCAGTCTAACTCGGTCACTCTGTTGTCACCGCCATGCTGCGTCTGGCTAAATTTTTGGGTGGCTCACCTGCTACCTCATGTAACTTGGTCACTTGTTGGTGTCACCGCCATGCTGTGTCAGGCTTATGCCTGCATCGTGTGGCTGGGGATAGGAGAGCAGTGCCAGCATGGGCATGGGTGATGGACCTTCGTTGCACCTAGTTGGGTGCTTCCCTATATATTCCCACCATGCCAGCCATGGGTTGTACATTAACTAATAACAGGGAAAACAAATAAAATTTTTTAGGAGGGTCAACTTCGGACACTCCAAAACAATTTTTTTGGAGGCTCGCCTACAGACATTTGACTGCTACCTCAATCTAACTTGGTCACTTGTTGGTGTCACTACGCTGTCACCATGATGTGTCAGGCTTATGCCTGCGTCGTGGGGAGGGGGATAGCACAGCAGTGCCAGCATGAGCAGTGGTGTCACCTGCAGGCGGTGATGGACCTTCGTTGCACCTAGTTGGGTGCTTCCCTAACATGTGATGGGTATTTGCCTCGCCTTTCTTGGTCTGGGTGAGCACAATTGCCATGAGGGTAACCACCAGGCTGTTGCCTGAGAATTTGGGGTAATGGTGGGATTAGGCAGCCTCAGAGGCATCCATGCATGCTGCCCCTGCTGTTTCCTGTCCATTTCCGTGGTGTTTCCATCATTTTCTGAGGTTTCCAGGTTTTCACCCAGCCTTCCCTAGGCAGAGCCTTGGTCCCCTGCAAAAATGCTCGAGTCTCCCATTGACTTCAATGGGGTTCGTTATTCGAAACGAGCACCCGAGCATCGGGAAAAGTTCGACTCGAATAACGAGCACCCGAGCATTTTAGTGCTCGCTCATCTCTAGTAGTGACTTGTTCAGACCAAAAGTCCATGCCATCATTATGCCAGCCAGCGTGATGACATCATACTTCAACACACACGGGATTTCGTCTGAGATCTTGAAGCAAGATGGCAGCGGCAGGGCCATTGCAGGCAAATGGATCAGGTAAGCATGATTTATTTTTATTGTTTGCACAGGTTAAATTGATTCGCTACCACGAAGCACGAGGAAATTCGGCTTTGCAGCGAATCAAATTTATCCTGAAATTCGGATGGAAGTCCTCATAGTGGACATTCGATTCACTCAACACTACTTGTTGCTCTAAGATAAATACCAGGGGGATGACATTGTTTATGCCACATTTGTTCTTAATGAAAAATTTAGTGGCATCTTTGAAGGGCTTCAGTATGCCACAGGCATCTCTGATGTGCCGTCACAGCCTGACCTAGAAACAACACATGCTCCCTGCTGAGATGGTCTGGAGCATGACAAAATCATTAATCGCTATACAGATGCTCTTGTGTCTGCAAGGTGGAATTCCATTGAGTTGGAATTTTACAGATGTGGTGCAATGGCAAAATGTTCAGTCTCTGCAAGTCCAGGAGGGAGTTCTCTGCCACTAGAGATGAGCGAATCATTGAAAAAATTATTTGCCGAACATTCGCCGAAGTTTTCCTAAGATTCGTATATTCGACGAATAGATTCGTTGTATTTGCATACAAAATATACGTTATTATGTGCTATTAGCGAACATTCGCGCACTAATAACGAACGTACATTTAAAAAATGTACGCAACTTCTTAGAAGACGCACGCATGAGCGTACAAATAGCTTACGAATCCTCAGCGAACTATTGTGTACGCGATTACGTAATACGCAGGCACGTACAACGAGAGGCCGCGGCGTGCACTCCTCAGAGGCAGAGCGAATATTCGAAAATGGCATCCAGACGATCCTCATCATTTAGCTCTGCTGCACAGCTGAAATACATAGTCCGGCTGATGGACCGCCAGGATTACGATTTACGATGGCACACACCGCCACCCGAACCAGCATAAAAAGTAGGTGATCCAGCAGGTGATCCGAGGCTTGCGCCATAGTTTTGACACCTTGCGGACCCGGGGCCAGATTCAGTGTAAATGGTCAGATCTGAAATCTCCCTCAGAGGCAGTATGTATATTTGAGGTAGAACAAGTAAGGTGCTGTCTACACGGCTATGGGCATAATACAATCATCCACAATACTATAAAGTGAATATGAGGACCCATTGCGGTACCTGTAAAGAAATACACACAATGGGCAACATACTTGAAAACGTTGCTGAAAGGTAAAAACATTAGTGCAAACAATATAGTGCAAATACATTATATGTATAATGTAAACATTTTAAATATCACCTACCTAGTCTGCTCACGGACACGTTTAAGTTAGGGATGAGCGAACCGAACCGTAACGAACCAGATTCGTTACAAACTTTCCCAAAAGTTCGTTTCGTCACCGAACCGAACTTTGAGAAAGTTCGTAACGAATCTGGTTAAAATAACGGCAACGCAAAATATACGCATATTTATTGAGAATGTACGCTAATGCGTACATATTCAGTTAAGTAGCGTACCTTTGACAACGCTAGACTGTATGTTCGTTACTTGAGTAGGAATGTTCGCAGACGCAGTGTATGAGTACGCTAATGCGTACATATTCAGTTAAGTAGCATACCTTTGACAACGCTACACTGTATGTTCGTTACTTGAGTAGGAATGTTCACAGATGCAGTGTATGCGTACGCTAATGCGTACATATTCAGTTAAGTAGCGTACAATTGACAACGCTACACTGTATGTTCGTTACTTGAGTAGGAATGTTCGCAGACGCAGTGTATGAGTACGCTAATGCGTACATATTCAGTTAAATAGCGTACCTTTGACAACGCTACACTGTATGTTCGTTACTTGAGTAGGAATGTTCGCAGACGCAGTGTATGCGTACGCTAATGCGTACATATTCAGTTAAGTAGCGTACAATTGACAACGCTACACTGTATGTTCGTTACTTGAGTAGGAATGTTCGCAGACGCAGTGTATGAGTACGCTAATGCGTACATATTCAGTTAAGTAGCGTACCTTTGACAACGCTACACTGTATGTTCGTTATTTGTGCGGGAATGTTCGCATTAGCGTACGCATTAGTGTAAATTCTCAAATATGCGTATATTTTGCGTCGCCGTTGTTGAAGTCACTTGGATTTTTTCCACTTTTTTCATTGTAATAGCAACTGCAAGTAAACGAAACTATACCCTATCAGACTCCCATTATTGTAGCAGCAATTATTCAGCCGTTATAGCAAGGTTCGTTTTAGGTTCGGTTCGTACGAATCCGAACTTCACGAAAGTTCGCCGAAGCGAAGCGAACCAAACTTTTCAAAAGTTCGCTCATCCCTAGTTTAAGTCTCTTTTCTTCTTTCTGACGCTTGTCATAGAACTGGAGCAGAGTCCCAAACTCAGTTGCAATTTGTAATCCACATAGGTAAAATTGTAATCCAAATGGGTAAAAAAATAGCAGCAAAGGTTCCTTAAAAAACATATTTCAAGGGGCTTCCTAATAACCTGAAAAGGGGGAAAAAGGGATGAGGTGCACGTCTGTGCAACTTGGTTAAAGCAGCCTCGGGGTCATAGAATTTTGATGAAGGAAATAGTCCTTCTGCGGCTGAGCGGGAACTCCTGCCGCCTCCGCCGTGTCAGCCAGCGGAGTGAACACCTCAGCGGGCACCTCAACCGACTTCTTAGGCTGCCGGACATATTGAGAGACGTAGATCTCCGATTCCTTCTCCTCATAGGGGTCGGTGCCCCACACCATGTCAGGACCTCGCTGTGTCGCCATCTTAATTTCCTGAGTTGCCTTGTCTTCCTCGCGCACTGGAGAAGGGAGCGGGGCTACCAGGGAGGAGTCTGCATCGCAAATCAATTGAATTCGTATGCAACAGCGTATAGAGTAACTTATACGTAGCAATAGCGTATAATTGATAGGACAAACTACGTAGCGAATGCGTACAAAGCCGAAGCGAAGCACCTAATATTCGGATTCACTTTGCAGCTAAAAAATCCCAAGATTCGGTATTCGAATCAATTCGCTCATCTCTATCTGCCACATAAAATTGGTTAAAATGTGTGGACAGTCTCCTGAACATGGCCAAAACCATCTGCTAACAATTTTTTTTTCCAAAAAGCATTGTACAACTAGATTTATCATGTGTGCCATGCAAGATGCATGTGTTATTTTCCCCAAATGGTGTGTGGCCACAAGTGGTTCCTTCCACTATCACCTTGCCTTGTTCGAGTTGTTGGGCAGACATCCACTTTTCTTGTACTAGCTGGTGTTCACTTCTATTTTCCTATAGTAACTGGTGATGCTGCTTCATATGGTTCAATAGAGCGGTGGTGCGAATGTTTTTGTACTAATGTCCATGGATTACTTTAATCCTGCAGATCTTGCACATAGCAAAACTTTTGTCTTTCAGCACTGTGGCGAAAAACTGCCAGACAGTAGAAACTGGCACAAGGCTAGCGCTAGCCAAGTTTGACTTAGGTCTGCAAAATTTTGAGCCTGCCACCACAGTATCAGTGGCTTTACCAGTTCCTGAGCTAGATATGACCCTGGCAGTTTTTTGGGATGTTCTGGCCATATGTCGCCTCTTCTCTTTATTGCTGCCACAGCCATTAGCCTTCTCATTTGATGTTATCTCCTCCTCAGCCCTCCAATCCTGCTCCCAGGTCCTGTCTAACACACAATCATCATATGTGTCACCAAGGGTTTCTTGGCCCCCTTCCCAATTCCCTGCTCTGTGTTTGCCCCGAGTGCCACTTTTGATGGCACTGCTCCAACCACCACCACCATTGTGGCTACTAGTAGGTGCCACTACTAACACCACCACCAGAACCAACACAGCTATTCATGAGGTCCTACTAACACAACTCATCAACAGGGAAACTCTCTTGAGTATCTTGCATAGCATATGATAGTGTTTTGTTATCTCATCTTAGGAAAAAATAAGGCACCTCACTAGGAGGTGGCAATGAAGACAGAGGGGATGCAACTGAAACTAAAAAGGCTTCTCTCGGGTTGCAAGGAGAAATAACAGGAGGAATATTATTAGCCTTGGCTACAAAGCACGGTGTCAGACTCAAAGGTGACCTCTAGTCATCCTGCTGTGACTGAGAGGAGAAGTGGACCATCCAGTCCACAATCTCATATGCTTTGTCCTCAATAATAATGTTGGGCCTTTCAGAAGCCAGGGAGAACTCTGGCCTACTACTACTACTACTACTACTGCTACTATTGGCCAGATGGCTGGTGCTGCTACTGCCGCAACCCACATTCTGACTCTGGTAGGATGAAGCATGGGTGTCTCATTTTGCACTCTTCTGTTTTCCAGACATTTTATTATGAGGCCTACAAAGGAAATGTCACGGATTTGGTATACACAGATTATTGAACAGTAGCAAAACTGCAAGTGTTTTTTCTGTAATTTAAAGAGAGAGAGACACAACTAAATGTCCCTCCCCTTCTACAAACATACTGCACACCGCTATTGAAATTTACTTTTGGAGTAATGCAGTGTTTGCAGTGAAATCTCTTTGAACTATGTATGCTTGTAATATCACTGGTTCAACAATGAAATTCTTATACTGTAAAATGTACAGTGTGGTTACATAATGTGTACTACCAATATAACGATTCAGTGTTTGTGGTGAAACATCTTTGAACTACATACTCTGATACAGTAATGCCTTCAGTAAAATGGTTATAATTTGCTTTGCTGATATAAAATGCATTTGCTTTATCCATCTACCCGTTATCTTGTAGCAATGTACAACACATTCAGTAACATGGCTATGATAATGATGTTATGATTGCCATATTATTGCAGTAAAATAGTGGACACTTATTTTCAAGTAATAGCACACACTAAAACATATGTGTGACAATGCAATTTTTTTGCAATTAAACCTCTTTGAACTACACATTCTGATGCAGTAATGCTTCATTAATACAGTTATATTTTGTGATACTGTTACTGATATAAAAGGTGCTGTATCCATCTACCTGTTATCTTGCAGCAATGTACAATATATTCAGTAACACAGCTGTAACGCACGTATGCTTCACATTTACAAACAATAAAACAGGTTTCTAGAAAAAAGAAAACAAGGTCATTCCTCAGTGCTTGCAAGAATGCAATTTATAAGGCAATAAGCCTATGAAGTGTAGAAATAAATGTTTTTTTTTAAAGAAAGTGTCTGTTTTTACAGGAATCTTTAATGCAGAACTAGTTGCCAGAATATCAGCTAAAAGTAGCCTGCTAGCAAATATAACTGATATTTGAGTGTCTAGTATCTGAGTCACCAAACTCCCTGATCAATCTCTTTTATATACCCCAAATTCCCAAATATATCTCTTATTCTCTCCATATAATTTTCTTATACTGTCAATTGGGTTGTGTCTGGTTTTTGGCAGACAGAGCCACAGCACAATTTTGTATTTAACAGGACCTTGCTGAGTACTGCCCCTGATTGGCAGACAGTATGTCAGCTTCTGGGCCAATCAGGGTATGCCCTCCCCCTACTTTCTTCTAATGTCATTTGACCTCCCTTCCTTCTTCCTCACTCCTAGTTTTGCCTGCCAACATGAGCAGTATAAATAGCACGGGGTACCATTTTTGCGCAAATAGTCCAAAGTGAATCAGAAGAGCTTCAAATTTGTTTGGCGGACACAGTTATATAAAGTTTGGAACAAATTGGTTCTATTAGAATCGGTTCACTCATCTCTAGAAAGGACCCTTACTAATTAATCAGGTTCCAAAAGTTAGTCAAAAAGGGAGCAAAAACAAGTATGATGGGATCCTAGAATTGAATTCACATAATGAATATGTAATCACATGATTTTGCTCATATACAGTACATATAAGACCACAGATATCCAAGCAAACAGTAAATGCTCTTTTCTATTTTTTACTCCGCCTTCCCAGAGCCGAATTTTTTTTATTTTTCTGTTCACATAGCTGTATGAGCAGATTATCAGGCCGATTATCAGGATGAGCATTCCTACGAACACTTGTTCCCAATAATGAATTGACTTGTGTAAATATGCCACTGCTCACCCGATGAATGATCATACACATGTTCATTGGGTTAAAGCATATTTGATGCAGCACATTAACAGATTGAGGACATCCACTGTACATAAATTGCAAATGTTCGATCTATGAAGATGTCACCTGATCTGGAGCAGAGCCAGCGCCATAGCTGGCAGGTGCCTGCTGATTCATACAACAGACACCCAGGGCTAATGTCTGTGATCAGTGATAATGGTGATCACAAATATTTAACCCCTTAGATGCTGTGGTAAAATGTGAGCACAATAAACTTCCAAGACCAGAACGCCCCGCCCCCATTCCCCGTATGACAATCAGGAAAGCCATTGGTTGTTCCTATACACTTGCTTTCCCTGAAGAAATTTATGGTATCAGAGATATAGTTCCTATGGTGACCTGCAGGTGGCATGGCTCCATAGATAAAGACTGAACCCACTTAATCTGCTGTGCAAAAATTACAGCAGAATTCAAGAAATGCAATCTAGAATCTCCCCTCTTAGAGGGGTTAAAAAAGTAATAAATACGTTTTTAAAAATATAATAATTCAAATTAGCCACCTTCCCCAATATTAAAATAAACAATAAACAATAATTATAGGCATCACTGTATTTCTGTTTAATGTCAGTTGGGGGAGGGACCCTTTCCCAGCACACAGACACTTACTAAATACAATATTTCACAGGTTTGTGGTGCAAATTGAACACCGGACTGTTTACATGACAGGCAGCTAGTGACGAGCGAACATGTTCGGCCGAATACACTATTCGGCCGAACATTGCATGGTTTGTGACCACACGGTGTTCTGCCGAATACCGCGTGTGCTCGAGCGCCATGCTCGAGTCTCCTCCCCGCATGCTAATTAGCCAATTAGCGTGCGCGAAGGTGCTGGCATTCATTGTAATGTCAGTAGCCATGTTAGCTACTGGCATTACACTGATTGGCTGGCCGAGAACGCGTCATCGGGTGCTATAAAGCACGCGGTGACATGTGACCGGATCAAACCGAGCAGGGAGAGCTGCTGCAAGTAGGGACAGACAGAGTAGTGACAGAAGAATGCTAGGCAGGGATAGAATTTTTATTTCAAAGACCCAAAAAGCCCCTTTAAGGGCTATTATATCTTGCTGGCAAAATTTTTATTTTATTTTGGGGGTGTTAAAAATTAACGCCACCTGTGCAGCTGCTGCATGCTGTATGATACTCTCTGCAGGGGCGTAGCTAAAGGCTCATGGGCCCTGGTGCAAGAGTTCAGCTTGGGCCCCCTTCCTTATCCCCTTCCCTCAGTACTTTGTGTGTCTTTTGTGTGTCTTCTTATGTGGCACAAGGGTCTTTGGGCCCCCTCAGGCTCCTGGGCCCGGTAGCGACTGCTACCTCTGCACCCCCTATAGCGACTCCCCTGACTCTCTGTATACTATATACCTGACATCCTTTGCTATTATTCCTGCTGTTAAGCCTGCAGTACCTCTTTTGCGTCTTGTTGAATAACATGAAATCTATACTGAAAGGACTGTGGCCCAGAAATCATTTATTCTTATAATATCCAATAGCCGATGGGCTATATTTTCTGTTTGTAGCCTTTTAAAACATTACCTTTATTATATTATCCTTCAAAAAAATATTTATACCCCCCCAAAATAAATTTTATTTTACTTTATTTGCCACTTCTTAAGGGCTATAAATCTCTTTATTTTGGGGGGGTATAAATATTTTTTGAAGCATAATATAATAAAGGTTATGTTTTAAAAGGCTACAAACAAGTGGGTCACAATTGTGAAGTGGAATAAAATTTATTGGATCATTTAAACTTTTTTTGTAATAATAAAACTGAAAAGTTGGGCGTGCAAAATTATTCGGCCCATTTACTTTCAGTTCAGAAAACTCACTCCAGAAGTTCATTGAGGATCTCTGAATGATCCAATGTTGTCCTAAATGACTGATGAAGATAAAGAGAATCCACCTGTGTGTAATCAAGTCTCCGTATAAATGCACAGAGAGCATCATGAAGACCAAGTAACACACCAGGCAGGTCCATGGTACTGTTGTGGAGAAGTTTAAAGCCAGATTTGGATACCAAAAGATTTCCCAAGCTTTAAATATCCCAAGGAGCACTGTGCAGGCGATCATATTGAAATGGAAGGAGTATCAGGCCACTGCAAATCTACCAAGACCCTGCCGTCCCTCTAAAATTTCATCACAAACAAGGAGAAGACTGATCAGAGATTCAGCCAAAAGGCCCATGATCACTCTGGATGAACTGCAGAGATCTACAGCTGAGGTGGGAGAGTCTGTCCATAGGACAACAATCAGTTGAACACTTCACAAATCTGGCCTTTATGGAAGAGTGGCAAGAAGAAAGCCATTTCTCAAAGATATCCATAAAAAGTCCCATTTACAGTTTGCCACAAGCCACCTGGGAGACACACCAAACATGTGGAAGAAGGTGCTCTGGTCAGATGTAGCCAAAATCGAACTTTTTGGAAACAATGCAAAACAATATGTTTGGCATAAAACCAACACAGCTCATCACCCTGAACACACCATCCCCACTGTCAAACATGGTGGTGGCAGCATCATGGTTTGGGCCTGCTTTTCATCAGCAGGGACAGGGAAGATGGTTAAAATTGATGGGAAGATGGATGGAGCCAAATACAGGACCATTCTGGATGAAAACCTGTTGGAGTCTGCAAAAGACCTGAGACTAGGACGGAGATTTATCTTCCAACAAGACAATGATCCCAAACATAAAGCAAAATCTACAATGGAATGGTTCAAAAATAAACGTATCCAGGTCTTAGAATGGCCAAGTCAAAGTCCAGACCTGAATCCAATTGAGAATATGTGGAAAGAGCTGAAAACTGCTGTTCACAAATGATCTCCATCCAACCTCAAAGAGCTTGAGCTGTTTTGCAAGGAAGAATGGGCAAGAATTTCAGTCTCTAGATGTATAAAACTGATAGAGACATACCCCAAGCGACTTGCAATTGTAATCGCAGCAAAAGGTGGCGCAACAAAGTTGCAAGGGGGCCGAATAATTTTGCACGCCCCACTTTTCAGTTTTATTATTACAAAAAAAATGTAAATGATCCAATAAATTTCATTCCACTTCACAATTGTGACCCACTTGTTGTTGATTCTTCACCAATAATTTAAAATGTTATATCTTTTTGTTTGAAGTCTGCAATGTGGCAAAAGGTTGAAAAGTTCCAGGGGGGCGAATACTTTCGCAAGGCACTGT
>ONZH01009082.1:0-49174 GCA_900303285.1 Rhinella marina | reverse complement strand
TACGGATGGGAGCGAATGTGCTGAACTGTGACACACAGAAAGGTTACACGTAGCCTGAGTAAAATGGATTTGTATCACTGAGCTAAAACAACTGAACTAATAATTTTTTTTTTTTATATTTTGTTTTTTTGGGAACGTGACGTGCAGGAAATATGGTAGAACTGACTGACACCCTCTTAACGGTGGCTATTTAGTCTGCGACCAGACAAATGTCACACAGAGAATTTTCTGATCAAGCGGTAGATGATATTGGTAGCAAATGACTTGGTTGTATTGTGTGACGTACAGAAAGTGTCACCTGGACAGTATATACGGATGGGAGCGAATGTGCTGAACTGTGACACACAGAAAGGTTACACAAAGCTGAGTAAAATGGATTTGTATCACTGAGCTAAAACAACTGAAAAAATTATTATTATTTTTTTTTATATTTTGTTTTTTTGGGAACGTGACGTGCAGGAAATATGGTAGAACTGACTGACACCCTGTTAACGGTGGCTATTTAGTCTGTGACCCAGAGAAATGTCACACAGAGAATTTTCTGGATCAAGTGGTAGATGATATTGGTAGCAAATTACTTGGTTGTATTGTGTGACGTACAGAAAGTGTCACCTGGACAGTATATATGGATTGGAGTGAGTCAGTGCTGAACTGTGACACCACAGAATGGTTCCACAGTGCTGTGTGCCAATGGATTTGTATCACTGAGATAGGAAAAAAAAAAAAAAAAAACAACAGGGTTAGATATGGCGATAGCTGCACTACTAGTGCCAGCCAGCCAAGTGACAAAAAATAAATAAATAAAATGTCTTCTAGCCCTTAGAAGGGCTGTTGGGTTCTTTGTGGGTGATCCCTGCCTAACAGACAACTAAATGCAGGCCCTAACACTGTCCCTGAAAGGCAGCAGCTCTATCCCTAACGACATCCAGACGGCATCTGAGCCGAGCGCCGCGGCCAGTCGGTAGTATATGCCAGGGTCACCTGATCAGGCCAGCCAACCCCTGCTATCGACATGTAAGGGCCCCACGTGATGCTGGGTGTACTGTAGAGTCTCCTGGCTTGTGATTGGCTGTGTTTTTAGGCGCCAGAAAAGCACGATGCGGAAGTTGCCATTTCCTCGAGTATGGCGAGATACTCGTCCGAGCTGTGAGTACTTACGAGTACCCTAATACTCGAACGAGTACCAAGCTCGGACGAGTATGGTCGCTCATCTCTACTTTCAACCTTTTGCCACATTTCAGGCTTTAAACAAAAAGATATAACATTTTACATTTTTGGAGAAGAATCAACAAGTGGGTCACAATTGTGAAGTGGAACAAAATTTATTGGATCATTTAAACTTTTTTTTTAATAATAAAACTGAAAAGTGGGGCGTGCAAAATTATTCGGCCCATTTACTTTCAGTTCAGAAAACTCACTCCAGAAGTTTATTGAGGATCTCTGAATGATCCAATGTTGTCCTAAATGACTGATGAAGATAAATAGAATCCACCTGTGTGTAATCAAGTCTCCGTATAAATGCACCTGCTCTGTGATAGTCTCAGGGTTCTGTTTGAAGCACAGAGAGCATCATGAAGACCAAGGAACACACCAGGCAGGTCCGTGATACTGTTGTGGAGAAGTTTAAAGCCGGATTTGGATACCAAAGGATTTCCAAGCTTTAAACATCCCAAGGAGCACTGTGCAAGCGATCATATTGAAATGGAAGGAGTATCAGACCACTGCAAATCTACCAAGACCCGGCTGTCCCTCTAAACTTTCATCTCAAACAAGGAGAAGACTGATCAGAGATGCAGCAAGAAGCCCATGATCACTCTGGATGAACTGCAGAGATCTACAGCTGAGGTGGGAGAGTCTGTCCATAGGACAACAATCAGTCGAACGCTTCACAAATCTGGCCTTTATGGAAGAGTGGCAAGAAGAAAGCCATTTCTCAAAGATATCCATAAAAAGTCTTGTTTACAGTTTGCCATAAGCCACCTGGGAGACACACCAAACATGTGGAAGAAGGTGCTCTGGTCAGATGAAACCAAAATCAAACTTTTTGGAAACAATGCAAAATGATCTGTTTGGTGTAAAAGCAACACAGCTCATCACCCTGAACACACCATCCCCACTGTCAAACATGGTGGTGGCAGCATCATGGTTTGGGCCTGCTTTTCATCAGCAGGGACAGGGAAGATGGTTAAAATTGATGGGAAGATGGATGGAGCCAAATGCAGGACCATTCTGGATGAAAACCTGTTGGAGTCTGCAAAAGACCTGAGACTAGGACGGAGATTTATCTTCCAACAAGACAATGTTCCCAAACATAAAGCAAAATCTACAATGGAATGGTTCAAAAATAAACGTATCCAGGTCTTAGAATGGCCAAGTCAAAGTCCAGACCTGAATCCAATTGAGAATATGTGGAAAGAGCTGAAAACTGCTGTTCACAAACGCTCTCCATCCAACCTCAAAGAGCTCGAGCTGTTTTGTAAGGAAGAATGGGCAAGAATTTCAGTCTCTAGATGTGCAAAACTGATAGAGACATACCCCAAGCGACTGGTAGCTGTAATCGCAGCAAAAGGTGGCGCAACAAAGTATTTATGCAAGGGGGCCTAATAATTTTGCACGCCCCACTTTTCATTTTTATTATTACAAAAAAAGTTTAAATGATCCAATAAATTTCGTTCCACTTCACAATTGTGACCCACTTGTTGTTGATTCTTCACCAAAAATATAAAATGTTATATCTTTTAGTTTGAAGCCTGAAATGTGGCAAAAGGTTGAAAAGTTCCAGGGGGCCGAATACTTTCGCAAGTCACTGTATAGCCTAGTCATTTGACAGAAAACTACTTTGGAACCATCAGATCTCTGGGAAAAAAAACAAAAATGAAAAAACTGTATTGGACTAACAAGAAATGTCTCACTGTCTTCTGATTTTGGCTATCAAATGTCAGAAAAGGCCGGTGATGGGTGGTTTCCTCTCCACACCTGCATCAAATGGATCAAATAAAACAATCAAAAGACCTTGAACTTTTGTCGGTCCAATACTGTATTTAAATAACACTTTCTAATGGTACCATAGAGGTCGTCTGCCAAAGCAAAATAAACTTTGATAAACCTTGAATCTAATCTAATTATTTTTATGTTTCATGTAATAATAATCAATTTAATGTATGATAACACTTTAAACCAATACTATATATATATATATATATATATATATATATATATATAACAAATAATAGAGAACTTTGTCTTCATTTAACACATTAAATAATAGCAATTCATGGGTATCTTTTTCAATGTCATTTGTAGATAATAAAACATTCCACCATTAAAATCACATTTATTCGAGAACCTTCTAAGATACCCAATGTTGTTTTGTGGTTTACTAATGTGTCGTATTTTGTGTTCTGCACTTAATACCCTTTGGCATTTTGCAGAAGTACCCAACTTTTCTTGATGTTGAAATGAATAGACAGTTTTTTTTTCCCCCATTAAAGAATACAGGCTTCTTGTCTGTTATGGGGGTGTCTTGTAACTAGGGGATGGACACAAGGGCAGTCTTTGTGTCTGTGACGTTCCCCCTGTCCTCCTTCCTCCCATCTAGCTTATCTAAGTCCACTCCTTCCGGTCGGACGGTGTGATCCTTTCTCTTCTAGTCAGCCTACTCTTAACCATTCATAAGGACAGATCTCCTCTGATATTAGCACAACATTTAACATGTTATAGTCGACATAATACAAACATAGAAGCAAACAAATCTGACAATACAGACATGAACACATGAAGGGCCCACAGGAAACGTTTCATTGAATTCAATAAAAAAATAATGTAGAGCTCAATCAAAACTTTTGGCACCAATAAAAACCATAAATCTCTTAAGAAAAAAATAAAAATTTCCAATGCGCATTATAAAAAACACATTGTACTCAATACATATTCACATTTTCATTTGGTCATTTCTTGCTGCAGCATCATTTATTCATATCCACTCATGGCTAATAACCACGCCCTTATTCCTGGAGTACAGACTGCACAAACAACTCTGCTAAGCATCCATCAGTCTACACGTCAACATAACTGAAACTTAAAGCCACGTCCATTCACATTACACTGAATGATTTATGACTCCGCTACACAACTTTTCCGGAAACTGATACACACACCACACCCAGAATTGCTGATAATCTCTGTTGACTATTTCTGCCATTCTTTCCAATGTCTTCTGGTCTTCAATCTGTAATCAATCAAAATCTAATAACAAGACAGCATACATGTTATAATCATAAAACAATTTTTGTTAAACCCAAATCATTTTATATGACCGAATTGGTGGTGCAAATATATAATAATTTTCCTTTAAGGCTGGGTTCCCACATTACAATTAGCTGCTTGGGAAAAACAGAAAGAAAAATTATTAAATAATCTTTACCTTTCTGTGTCTTGCAAAAGGTTATTGCGCATGCTAAACACATCCTAGACTCTATTTGTCTTACTCCTCTGTCTGATACTTCATACCCCCGCCCTCCAATCCAAACCAGTCACTTTTAGATCCTTCTTAGCAAAGCAATCAGAATCCAAAATCCCTTATCTAAGGAATGTATATGATTTAGCAAACTATATGCCTCTTCACAAGTCTTCTCTGTTAAAGCTGGGGGATGGGATCAGCCCACACATAGCCGTCAGCCCCCCTTTCCTGACTCTTATCTGTCAAGAATTCATCCAGCTTTCTGAACATATATTTTAAATTCATGAGGAAACCTAGTGGGTAGCCGAGGAAGGAAACTACTTTTATAACCACTGAACGGTAAATATGTGAAATTTACATTATATTAGGTAATTATTGATAATGAATTAGTCTAAAACATAAGTTATATTTATGGTAACTGAAATACCCCTTTAACAGCTCAGATACACCAACCCTTGTTCAAAGGTAGGGCATTCTGCAAGGACACATTTCTTCTCTAACCTTATTCAATTTTATACATATACCAGAGAATACTTAATCTTTCTGATCAACATATCTTCCCACACTCTAGAAATCAGAACTATTTTCAACAGAGATATTTTATTCTTAGTGCTAGCCATAGATCTATTGGCACATACTAGGTACAATACTTATTCATTATTAACTGACACGGTCCCTGATGTATCACACTTACCATCATTTACTACTTATTTTTGTTACAAACAAATCTAATCTCTAATGATATAGCATTAGGGTACCAAAATTCCTGAATATTTTTTTTAACATAAGTGCCGTTCTGATCATTGTAGACACTTGGGCTCTTTCTCTTGCTAGGGTCATAATTTAACATCTTGACACTGCACTGTTTTCCAACTCATCAGAACCCCCCTCAACATCACAGGAGCTCTAATGTCCACAATCTGCAAGCTCTAACTTCACAGAGTCTTACAGATTTTAATTTGAATCTGCTCAGTTCTACAATTTCGAAAAGAACGTTGCTAGATTCACTCACAGCTTATAGCAGATTTGTGCAACAAGTGCAACTCTAATAATCCATTCGCAGATGATTAATTCCTGCAAATGCCCGGGTTCCAATTCAGAGTGGCGGGTCCAAACTACCCTCTCTCTATGCAACACCCTATCAACGATACGCATATTCATTTGCTCAAATCCCATTCTTCTGATACCAAGTGTAACGTAACGTGAATTCAAAAGATTTGAGAATGAATAAACTTACGCAGGCTTAGTGAATAAATATATTTACTAAGTGTGATTAAATATACTATAACACAAACAAATCACATACAGAATAATAAAAAGTAAATAAACCTCACTAGGCTAAATATGGGGTAGGGATCCGGTCGATCATTCTATAACATGGCTGTCTAACACGTTATATGACTGACAAAAAGATAGGGTGTACAAAAGATAGGTCAAATCAATGCTTACATCTTACCTAGGATGAAGTGCCTGGTGAAATCCCAATTCATTGTTAGTGCAGACCACAGTTATTCCCATCAGCCCCTCCTCCAGTATGCATCACGCATGTCTCTGAGATCACTCAGCAATGCGGTCTTATCGGCACAGTGGGGGATGGGTACTACATTACAAAGCACATCCTCACACAAAATGGTAATAGGAAAAGGGAACAGAATTAAAGGGACAGAACCACTCAGTACTTAAAAAATACCCTTACAATACATCAGCTCTGTGTCTGCAGGGTGAGGAGGGTGGGAAAATCCTGTGCCTAGCATTTGTCTCTTCAGTGCCTGAAGAAGAGGAAACCCTGCAGCTGCTCAGTACCTGAGGCAGAGCCTCCAACCCTGAGTCAGTGCTGCTGGTGGTAGAAGAGATTAACCTCTGCTGAAGAATCCACTGGGAGGGGAGACACAGGGCAGACAGCTGAGCCAGCAGATCGGGCAGTGCAAGGGGTGTGGGTTGTCGCTCAGTGCAAAGAGGCAGACCTGCTCCCTCAGGCTTGTGCACCGAATGTCATCAGAGTAGGGAAAGAAGCTGACATCACAGGACCTGGTTAAAAACTCCAATCAGGAAAGTTAATTCAATAGCGCTAATACTAGGATTAATAGCGCTTACAGGTTTGGCAAGAAACGGCTGTACACACTACAGTAGCGCTTACAGGTTCGGCAGGGAACGGCTGTACACACCACAGTAGACCTACTTAAATAGAACAAGAGGCCCGCGAAATAGCTGGGTACTAAGTCTCCGCAGGTAGGGAAGAGCAAGCGTGTACCCCAGACTTACTGCACTACCTAGGAAAATACAATAGCGGAGTGTGCAGTAAATATTTACATCTGGCTAACAGCTTCTAGGTAGAAGAGACAAGAGG
Source organism: Rhinella marina (assembly GCA_900303285.1). Classification (NCBI taxonomy): domain Eukaryota; kingdom Metazoa; phylum Chordata; class Amphibia; order Anura; family Bufonidae; genus Rhinella; species Rhinella marina. Next base: position 42,368 of record ONZH01009082.1, on the reverse strand, counting down.
AGAAAAAAGTAAGCTAATATCGCATAAACTACCTGTAGCTATTAATTACATTTGAGCTGATCTCAAGTTCTACTATAGGAACCCTGTAAAGCATGCATTCATATCTGGATAAACAGCGCACCTTTTTCCTGTAGTGAGAGGCTGTAAAGATTTTATATTAGACCCATCATCAGTGTTCCCTCTAAGCCTTGGCAGCTGCTGAGCGGGGTCAGCTTAAAAGATGGGCAATGCTTAGTCAAAGGTGGGCGATGGGACAATCAAACAAGGGGGGCGGATTAAGTGGCCCAAATGCCCGGGGCTGTTCCTCACGAGGAAAAAAAACAGTATACTGAACAGTATATCCTTCTCCCTCCAGCCATAGTGCTAAAGACATACTGTACGGATGGACATTAAATTCCGCACAGTCACACATCCAGGATAATACAGCACCACATACCTATTACATCCAATGACGTCTCCTCTGATGTAGATGTTCTCTTTTCTCATCTTCTTCACTGGAAGCAGACCGCAATGTTATTTTAGCCACGTCTCTGCACAGTTTACCAGAAAGACATCTTACTTTCCTCAGTTTTCATCATCCACCCCCTAAAGTACTCTCAGCAGTTATAATGCCCCCTATAGCAACCCCAGTGTTTACACTACCCCTATAACGCCTCCAGTAGTTATATGTTCCCCAATAGTGCCTATTGCCCCATTCACATAGCCGTATAAGGGCTTGTTTGTTGCGGGACAAGTTGCACTATTTAATATGATATACTGTTTAGAGGAAAACTGGAAAAAGCTTGCAAATGGGATGAGAATGGGAAAAAAATGCAATTGCACCATAGTTGTATGGGTTTTGTTTGTACAGCGTTCACTGTGCGATAAAACTGTCCTGTTACCGTCATTCTCCAGGTCAGTCCGATTATAGCGACAATGCGTTTGTATGTATATACTTTTTTATAGTTATGTGTGAGGGCTCAGTTTTTGTGGGATGATCTATAAACTTTATTGATACCAATTTGTTGTGTTTGACATTTTTATAAATTTTTTTAGGCAGATGAAGAGACAAAAAAAAACGCTAATTGGTGGGGTGTCTGCTGTTTTTAAATACATCACTGACATACAAAGTTGTATGGTGGTAGGGCAGTGAATAATTATGCTAAATAAGGGTTACTATTGGGAGGGTGATTAAACAGGGGTATATAATACTGCACATAAAGGGTTTTGTTTTATTCTGCAGCATCTTCACATACAAATACAGCAGTTTCATCATTTGGAAGCAATTTTGCATGCCAATCCACCATTTTTCCACAATTACAAAAACAGTGAATTTAGTGGCCATTTTGCATTTCCACTTATCTGCCTCCCAAGAAACTGCATGGCCAACAGCAGGGAAACCCAGAAGAGCCTTTTCTCCCTTTGGCCATGCTGTTTCTTGAAAGGTACGTATATATCTATATAATGGCACCGCGCAACTGGTATATTGATATCCCTTATTCACCTAGATGGTACTTTTAATTCAATAACTTTCCTCTGTAAGATTTAGTATACCACTCAGTTCACCTCTGGAGCGGTAGTTAGCACATATGTCTCAATGTTCCGCACACTCAAAACGCTGTATTCATAGCGTACTGGATTAGTTACACATGTGTTCCTACCTTTCTAGTGGCATGCACAAGGTCTTCAGGGTGTTCGGTGGTTCAGGATACGGTCCCGGTTCTTCCTAGGGACTTTCTCAATTTCTGGAGCGAGCCCCGGCCGGTGGCTCAGCTCCGCTTGCTTGTCTGTAGCTCACTCAGAGCGTGCGGTGACGTCACCTGTGCTACGGATAGGTAATTGAGCCAAACTTACTAACCTACGCGTTTCAAACAACACGGTGTTCTTCCTCAGGGTATTTTTCCAGTTAGGCTCTGTATCCTCCTTTATATCTCCACCTCATTAGCCCCTCTTGCGCCATCTTACTCAAAGGTAAATAATTCTATTTCTGTGTTCTGGCCTCCAGGCATCAGGGTGTGTCTCCACCTCATTAACCCCTCTTGCACCATCTTACTCAAAGGCAAATAATTCTATGTCTGTGTTCAGACCTCCAGGCATCAGGGTATCCATTTCATAGATCCACCTGGTCTCTGCTCGTGACATTTTTTTAATAAAATCCCCTCCTCGTTTGTCTTGTTTAATAATTTCCAAACCGCAGAATTGTGTTTTCATAAACTTTCCATTATGTGTTTCTTTATAATGTCTTGACAATGGGTGCCCTTCGTATTTTCTAGTTATATTATACACATGCTCTCCTATACGTTCCTTTAATTTTCTTTTTGTACGGCCAATGTAAATTTTGTTGCAAGGACATTTAATGGCGTATATTACCCCTTCACTCTGACAGGTTATATGCTGATCAATCTCATATTTATATGTCCCCTTCTTATTTTCTATCCTATGTTGTTTTTTATTTTCTCCTGATTTTCTACATCCCTTGCATATATTGCAAGGGAAGAAACCTTTGGGGATACTATTCATTATATTTTTCGTATTATTCATATTTTTTCTGTTCCCTCTATTATTTACACTGACTCCTCCTATACAACGGTCAGTCAAGGCTACTATATTACCTATATTCTTTGCTTTTCGATATATGAATTTGGGTTTCTCTGTGATATATTCCCCTAATATTTTATCCTCTTTTAATAGATCCCAATATTTGTTGATTATATCTCTAAATTTTTTTGTGTGACCATTATAGGGAATAATGATAGGTGGCATAACTACAGGTTCTCCCATTTTTTCTTCTTTATTTCCCTCATTTTTCTCCTGTATATTTTTGATTAATGTTTCCCTTTCTATTGCTCTTATATCATTTCTCTGCTCTGTCAACTTTTCTTTATTGTATCCCTTTGCTAAAAACTTACTTTGAAGTATCTCCGCCTCTTCTTCATATTCATCTATTTTGGTGCAATTTCTTCTGAGGCGGAGAAACTGACTTTTCGGAATGTTTTCCAACCAGCGTGGAAGGTGACAACTAGTTTTTGCTATAAAGCTATTAGAATCTGTCGGTTTGGTGTAGGTTTTTGTATTGATTTTTCCTTCCTCGATATAAATAGTTAAATCTAGAAAATTTATAGTTTTTTTACTATATTCTAAACTGAATTCTAAATAAAACTCATTTTTATTTATTTCATTAAAAAATTCCATCAAACTGTCTTCCCCTTTTTCCCATATAAAAACCACGTGATCAATAAAACGTCGCCAGAGGACGAGGCCCGACCGGAGTCCGCCATCTTTGTGTATGTATTGCTCCTCACACTTTCCAACATACAGATTAGCGAACCCCGGTGTGAACCTCGTCCCCATAGCGGTACCCCATGTCTGTAGATAAAAATCCTTATTATACATAAAAAAGTTTTTCTGTAAAATAAACATTATACATTCTGATATAAAATTTATTTGGGTTTCTGGTAATTCTCCCTTTTTCTTTATAAAATGCTCCACTGCTTCGCATCCTTTAGTGTTCTCTATGATGCTATATAATGACTTAACGTCTAAAGTACCTATTATATAGTTTGGTTTCCATTTTATCTCTTCTATTATACTTAAAATATGTGTGGTGTCCTTCAAGTATGCTGGAAGCATTTGTGCATACTCCTGAAGGAAATGGTCTATGTATTTAGACAAACCACTAGTCAAACAGTTAATTCCGGAGACTATAGGTCTCCCGGGGGGATTTTTTGTATCTTTGTGAATCTTGGGGTTATAATAGAAAGCTGCTGTTTTTGGATGTTTAATCTCTATAAATTCTGCTTCCTGTTTCGTTAATATCCCCAATTTGTTCCCTTTTTTAATTAAGATGTTCATTTTCTTCTTGTATATGTTCATAGGGTTTCCATTTTTTAATTTTTTATATGTTCTTTCATCACTAAGAATATTAAGGGCCTCATTCTCATACATTTCTTGATCTAAAATGACTATCCCTCCCCCTTTATCAGCTGGGCGGATAATCACTTTTTTATTTTCCTGCATGCTTATTAATGCTTCTTTCTCCTTTTTTGTTATGTTTGTCATATACTTAAAATTCTTTGTTTTTTTTACTTTTCTGATGTCTCTTGTGACTAACGTCATAAATGTGTTTAATGCTGCTGAATATTCATGTATTGGATGAAACTTTGATTTTGCTTTCAAGTTTGTATGTTTATATACTATTTTATTGTCTTCCTCTTCTATAATTTTCTGTAGTTTCCCTCCTCTGTTCTTTTCCTTTTCTTTTTGCAATTCTATTTTTTGATTCTTTTTTTATAAAATACTTTTTCAGCACCAACCTGCGCATAAATTTCCGCATCCCTATGAACGCTTCAAACTTATTGAAGGAAGCTGTGGGGGCAAATTTCAAATCTTTTGATAAGATTCTCTTCTCATCCTCCGTTAGTGTGTATCTACTGAGATTATAAATTTTTTGTTGTTGTTCTTGTCCCCCCCCCCTTGTTTCCTTCCTTTTCATTTATTTCTGTTTCTGTTTTTTGTAATTGTTTTTTCTTCTTATTGCACTTGCCTCCTCTACATCCTCTCTTATATTTCCACTTTCTCTTCTCCGGACCTGAAAAAAATCCTTTTTTATTGTTTTCCTAATTGTTGGCTTCTTTTTATTATTCTCATTAGTGATCTCCTCACTCTGAAGATTTCTTTCTCCTTTTTCTACACAACCTCTATTTGTATTGATTTGTGGCCTGTCTACTCTATCTATTTCCTCTTCCTCTTCATTTCTATTTTGTTGTTGAGGTGTTGCCTGTGATAAAATATCATATCTATTGTGTGTGGCAATTTGTTGGTGTCTTGCCTGGTGTATGTTTCCACCCCTTTTGATAGTAATCACTGGTGATAAAGGTATATTTGAAACCGCTGTGTTGCTGTTTCCCTCAGTGTGAACAGTGTATATTGAAATTTGATCCATCGGATTACTGCGATCTTCCTCTGGGTTATATTCATCTATAGTTTCAAATCTAGTTTCGTTTTCTGTTAAATTCATATTGTTTGTCATATCTGGTATGTAATCTATATTCTCCTCATCTTCTGTTATATATGTCGGTATTGAGTCTCTTTCAAATTTCCTTAATTTTTTCTCCCTTATTTCACCCTCCTTCTGTTTAATTCTTCTTTTTATATTTTCCACCAGTGGTTTTATACTTTGATGGTCTTTCCACGATCTCAGTTCTTCGAATAGTTCCTTAATGTCCTAATTGACATTCATAAGTCTCTGTCTTCTTTTATTGATAATAAATTTCACTGCTGTTCTTGAAAAATTATGCATCATTTGACCCCATTCTTCCATTATATTTTCATTTCCTATATCTCCCGATAACACTTTTTCTATTTGTAACCCTTTTGGTATAATGTTCCATTCCAAATATTTTTCTAGCGATACAATTTCCCATAGGTCTCTCATTTCTGTGAGCAACGCATGCTCTAACACACACAAAAAAATTTAGAGATATAATCAACAAATATTGGGATCTATTAAAAGAGGATAAAATATTAGGGGAATATATCACAGAGAAACCCAAATTCATATATCGAAAAGCAAAGAATATAAGTAATATAGTAGCCTTGACTGACCGTTGTATAGGAGGAGTCAGTGTAAATAATAAAGGGAACAGAAAAATATAAGAATAATACGAAAAATATAATGAATAGTATCCCCAAAGGTTTCTTCCCTTGCAATATATGCAAGGGATGTAGAAAATCAGGAGAAAATAAAAAACAACATAGGATAGAAAATAAGAAGGGGACATATAAATATGAGATTGATCAGCATATAACCTGTCAGAGTGAAGGGGTAATATACGCCATTAAATGTCCTTGCAACAAAATTTACATTGGCCGTACAAAAAGAAAATTAAAGGAACATATAGGAGAGCATGTGTATAATATAACTAGAAAATACGAAGGGCACCCATTGTCAAGACATTATAAAGAAACACATAATGGAAAGTTTATGAAAACACAATTCTGCGGTTTGGAAATTATTAAACAAGACAAACGAGGAGGGGATTTTATTAAAAAAATGTCACGAGCAGAGACCAGGTGGATCTATGAAATGGATACCCTGATGCCTGGAGGTCTGAACACAGACATAGAACTATTTGCCTTTGAGTAAGATGGTGCAAGAGGGGTTAATGAGGTGGAGACACACCCTGATGCCTGGAGGCCAGAACACAGAAATAGAATTATTTACCTTTGAGTAAGATGGCGCAAGAGGGGCTAATGAGGTGGAGATATAAAGGAGGATACAGAGCCTAACTGGAAAAATACCCTGAGGAAGAACACCGTGTTGTTTGAAACGCGTAGGTTAGTAAGTTTGGCTCACTTACCTATCCGTAGCACAGGTGACGTCACCGCACGCTCTGAGTGAGCGTGAGCTATAGACAAGCAAGCGGAGCTGAGCCACCAGCCGGGGCTCGCTTTGAGAAATTGAGAAAGTCCCTAGGAAGAACCGGGACCGTATCCTGAACCACCGAACACCCTGAAGACCTTGTGCATGCCACTAGAAAGGTAGGAACACATGTGTAACTAATCCAGTACGCTATGAATACAGCGTTTTGAGTGTGCGGAACATTGAGACATATGTGCTAACTACCGCTCCAGAGGTGAACTGAGTGGTATACTAAATCTTACAGAGGAAAGTTATTGAATTAAAAGTACCATCTAGGTGAATAAGGGATATCAATATACCAGTTGCGCGGTGCCATTATATAGATATATACGTATTTGGTTTTCCAGAACAGCAGGTGTGCAGTACTGCTGCGGTAACGGCAGCAACAAAAAGTGTCTCTAAAGGTAGCGCTGGATAGTTTTCTGGATACATTCTCCCTGTTTCTTGAAAGGTCACTAAATTCAGTGGTTCTGTAACTGCAGAAATACACATATGGCTGACTGGCATTCAAAATGTCCCTCCCAGCCTGTAACTCCCCAGCCCCACATTGCCCTATACGCAGCTCACACTTCAAGCTGCAGCCAACACTGATGACCTGTAGGCTTGAAGCAGCACTGTGTCAGGGCAGTGCCTGACTACTGAAGATCCCCAGCGAGTGCTCTGTGTTCCATGTGGTGCTCTGAGCATTGTGCTCACCCTGAAAGAAGCTGCTACCCGCCACCTCCCTCTTCTCTTCTTGCTGCGATGCTTCTGTTCTTTCAGCCGGCAAGGAGGCGGTGCTGACTCCCACACAGAAGGTCCTGACTCTAGCGTCAGGAAGTTATCCACTGTCCCTAGCTGTAAGTTGTTGGCGCAGCACTGCAACTCATGGCAGTTCTGCGCTTTACTCTGTGTAACTGCAAACCAGTAAGGGGCGTTTGGGGAGTCAATGGGCCCCATAGACACAATGGGCCTGGGGCTGACAACCCAAACACCCCTGTTATGATACGCCATTGCCACTGCTCAGTCCTCCTCTTCCGGTCTCAAAAAGAAGGAGGAGACAGCAGTAGCACAGCAATATGGGGTAGGCGGCGCCCCACTGAGCCGCACACACAACGTCCTGTAGGAGTTGGACATAGGAGAAATAAATGTGGGCATTTTGCCAGTAGGGTGAGCACTGAGCGGACTTTAAAAACTTGTGAGCGGGGGCACTATAAATGCTGCGCGGCCGCGCACCCGCGCAGCTTAGAGGGAACACTGCCCATTATCACACGATAGGGAAGTTCTGAAAGGTTTTCTATTTATAAATTCATGATGGTAGAAGAGCCCTAGGAAGGGTTTGTAGTATACTATAATTGTAGATACAAAATAATACATTCACTACAAAACTTCTACCCACTCTGATGTTGCATAAATGCATATAAAATAACGAGCCTTTGAGCACGTTACAAACCTCAAAAGAAAGTATCAAGTCAGCTGATAGTTTTAAACTTCTCTTTATTCGTTTTAACAATTACAAATAAAAGTTGTGTCTTAAAATTACATATAAAGTAGAGGGTCCCTAGGGGGATTTTTTGAGCAATCAAATTTTGCATTTGTCAGAGATATTTACTATCCCTAGAACTTCTCTTGGGGGACTACATGTGAATAGCATCACAGGTCATGTGACGCTCAGCTAACTTGGAGAACGGGGCCACTGTAGATGAAGTAAGTGAATTGAAAATTCCTTATATTTGCTTAGTTAGAAACATACAAAAAACAAAAAAATAACTTGGACAACCCCTTTAAGAGAGGATATCATAAAAAACTCCTGTAGTTGTGACAGTATGGTTGTCCTTTTAGTGAATATACTTTGTATCTTAAAATACCATAATTTACAAAATGTATTTTTCCGTTTTTTTTGTAGGTTTCTAGAAGATCTTGGCTTTTCCAAAGAACAACTCTTTGTTTTCAGAGAATAGCTGTTCTCATGGTTCCATTTGGCGATCAGCTACCAATAAAAATTTCTATGCATCTTTATTGCCATTCACTATGCACAACTATCAGGATAAAGTGATTATGTTGAGATTTTTCTTGCCCATATTTCTCTCTTTTTCTTTAGGTTAATATACCGTACAGTGATTGTTATATGGGAACATGCTTCCATGGGCATATGAACTTATTTTTCACTGTTAATATTCTTTATAATAAATTTTGAGTATTATTAATGCACAGGCCTATTATTCAGAATGTAAGACTGTTTTAAAAATGTGATGCAGCTGTTTGTGTTTCTGTCTTTTTTTTACCAATATTTGTGGTTGTGTTGTGGCTCACTTGCTCTCTGTTTCCGGTGTGTTTTATGAACAGATTTTTCAGTAAAATTAAAATGTTATTGGGAGTATTCACGTACAGTGTAGAGCTTTAATAAAATGATGCCCCTGTGAAAACTGGCCGTGGCAGTCTTGAGAAAATGTTTAATATGCAAATGAGGGCTTCAGTACACCGAGGGGGGAGGACCAGACCCTCGGTGTACCTCAGCTTCTCAGGGCTGGCAATGACTTTCTGTGCAATGGAGCCCTCATGCATAAAGAATAAGTCTTTTTTTCTTGAGAATGCTGCACAAGACAGGTGTCATGCAGCCTGTCTGGTTTATGGTTGATGCTGTTGAAAGATGCTCCTTAAGCATGTTTACACATCCCAGAAGCAGACATAAGTACCTAGCTGATCCCCTCACCGATATCAGGACACAATATATAATAAGACATTTTATAATGTCCTTATTCCGGCCTTCTGAGCACTATAATATTAAAGTAGAGTAGGTTCTCATGTCTTTCAGTATTTCAAAAGGACACTTTGATAATGCTCTTTGATTAGTGTAGGTCAAAATATAGCAATGCAGGGTTTGACCTAACCGAGAAAGCAGAAGGACATGCCTTCAGCATCTCCATCTTAGGATCTGCTTCTGCCTTTCCACTGAGAGCAGCTTACAGCCATAAACCCCCCAAATCACTCCCTTTTGGAGTAAATTGGCCCCTATATTGTGGGGATCGCCCACCACACTTGGTCTCCCTGGATCACGGCTGATGGGGGGCCTGCTTCTTCATAGGGGCCCATATGTGAGGAAAAGAGACAGTGGTTAGCGGCTGACTGCTGTGGAGCCCTTTGGGTTGCAGTACAGTGTCCTTGTCTTTGGGAATACATATTTTGATGTTTGCAATAACAACTATATACACTCTACCTGCTGTCATCTAATATTTCATAGAGGGCCACTGTTAGACAAATAATTTACAACCAAGCCTGGTATCCTAGTGGATGGAGTCTATGTACGGTCACCACATTAAATCTCATTTGGTGCTACACTGTTGTAAGAAATATTCAAACATCAACGTTATGGTGAACACACCAATTTAACTATTTGAGAAGTTTCTCCGGTAACAGGTGGTGCATTACGGGTGGTCAGATAACGCCTGCCAAGACAATGTGACCCCGTAATTTAGAAAAAGACATTGAGGCACTTTTACATCAAATAGCATGTGTAAACTGGAACTGTTGAATAATGCTTGAATTTTGGGACATCAGCCTGCTGACAGATGTCATAGGTGACACACCATCGCCTTTCATAACAACCTATGATTAGTTGGGGGTTACTTAATCAATTAAAGGAAAGACTGCACATAAGATGGTTACGCAGTAGTGGCTTCCAAGAGACTTGGCAGTGGTCTTGCCCAGTTCCTCCATAACAGTTGAAAGGGTCCACAGAATTGGACTGGAGAGATTCATTACTAGCAGAAAAAGTATATTTAAAGTATTGAATTATGAAGACAAAATAAGGCTGAAAATTAGCTCTCTGAAAAAGAGCTCCGTGCCGCGGCTCTTTTGCAGCATGTCCTATACCTGTCCGTGCGCACGGACAAGTATAGGCATTTTCAATGGGGCCACACGGCATGTGTTCCGAGCGCTGCGGAACACACGCCGGACGGCCCCCGTATATTTGCGGGTCCGCAGTAATGCGGGCCCACAAATATACGGTTGTGTGAATGGGGCCTAAGAAGGAAGTCTGCTTTTCTTTGTTATACCAGGACAGACTAAATATCTTCACAGATAAATGGTAGAGAATTTGTGAGGCCCCTTTGGAGGCCAATGAACTTCTTGGTGCTTTAATTACATGTTTGCAGACATATTAATTCTGGAATCATGTTTATGGTCATCAGAGGTCAAACAGCTGCATTTCCATTGGATCTAGTTTTTCTAGATCCAATCAAATTGATTCTTGCATTTTTCTAGCAACCAAATTGATCCTTTCATTTTCCAAAGGAGTTCTGAAAAATTAAATGTGGAATCTGGTTGCTATGGGCAACTAAGTTTTCATTTCCATGTGCTCCACAGTGAATAGTGAAGTGCCTTTTGGACTTATTTCAAAACTGTGCCTGAGGTACATTTTGTTCTTTTGTTTCCTGGTCACAGTTTTTTTTTTGTTTACAGATGTGAACTGAAACTAACAGTTCATACATGAAGATTAGTCTTGTAAGCCTTAATTTGGTATTGACACTTTATTTTATGATGCATGTTTATGTGGTGTGGCCATTTGGGGTTTGTAACCATTCCAGGGGGGCTAAATTTTGAGGAATCTAACAATGGAAAAACTTGGTTGACAGCTGCTGGGTTTTCTGTCACCCTACTCATGTATACAGTGGCATGTAAAAGTGTGGGCACCCCGGTCAAAATTACTGTTACTGTGAACAGTTAAGCAAGTGGAAGATGAAATGATCTCCAAAAGACAAAGTTAAAGATGACACATTCTCTTTGTATTTTAAAGGAAACCTGTCATCTCCGAAACACCCCCTGAACTAGAGTAAGTGGTGTATAGTATAAATGATGCTGAATCCGAATATGTAAGTTTTATCTTCATACTCACTTCCATTCTGACGCTCGTCTTTGAGTCCTCTCCATTATGTGAGTGAGCACTGGAGTCCACTGAGTGCATTTTACTGCAGGTTTGTGGGAGCACAACATCAGAATGGAAGCGAGTATGAAGATAAAAATTACATAACCAGACTCAACGTCACTTACACTATACACCACTTACTCTAGTTCAGGGGGTGTTTCGGAGATGACAGGTTCCCTTTAAGAAACAAACTAATTTTATTATCTTTTACATTTTCAAAATATAAAAAAAAGTAAAGGGGCCCAAAGCAATACTTTGAGTACATGGTTAGTACCTACTAGCACCCTCTTTGGCAATTGTCACAGTTTGTAAATGCTTTTAAGTCTTTTAAGTCTTGTTTGAAGGATTTTCATCCATTCTTCCTTGCAAAAGTCTTCCAGTTCTTTGAGATATTTTTGGCCGTCTTGCATGCACTGGTCTTTTGAGGTCTATACACAGATTTTCAATGATGTTCAGATCAGGGAACTGTGAGGTCAATGGTAAAATCTTCAGCTTGCACCTATTGTGGATTTTGAGGTGTGGATCATTATCCATTTGTAGAAGCCATCCTCTTTTCAACTTCAGCTTTTTTACAGTTGGGGTTATGTTTGCTTCCAGACTTTGCTGGAATTTCATTGAATCCATTCTTCCTTCTACTCGTTAAATATTCCTCACGCCATTGGCTGCAGCACAACCCCAAAATATGATTGATTCACCCCCATGTTTAATGGTTGGAGAGGTGTTCTTTTCATGAAATTGTGGGCCCTTTTTTCTCCAAACATACAGTACAGACCAAAAGTTTGGACACACCTTTTCATTCAAATAGTTTTCTGTATTTTCATGACTATGAAAATTGTAGATTGTAAGGCATCAAAATAAATTAACACATGTGGAATTATATACTTAACAAAAAAGTGTGAAACAACTGAACATATGTCTTATATTCTAGGTTCTTCAAAGTAGCCACCTTTTGCTTTGATTACTGCTTTGCACACTCTTGGCATTCTCTTGATGAGCTTCAAGAGGTAGTCACCTGAAATGGTTTTCACTTCACAGGTGTGCCCTGTCAGGTTTAATAAGTGGGATTTCTTGCCTTATAAATGGGGTTGGGACCATGAGTTGTGCTGGGCAGAAGCCATCTGGTTTGCGTTTAGTTGGACCATCATTTATTTATCAACAGGACAATGACCCCAAACACACCTCCAGGCTGTGTAAGGGCTATTTGACCAAGAAGGAGAGTGATGGGGTGCTACGCCAGTTGACCTGGCCTCCACAGTCACCAGACCTGTCCAAACTTTTGGTCTATTCTGTACCTTTGCTTATTGTGGCCAAAGAGCATTATTTTAATCTCATCGGTCCACAGGATTTGTTTCCAAAATGTATCAGACTTGTTTATATGTTTTTTTGCAACCTTCTGATGCTGAATTTTGTGGTGAGGACGCCAGCAGTGTTCCCTCTAAGCCTTGGCAGCTGCTGAGCGGGGTCAGCTTAAAAGATGGGCAATGCTTAGTCAAAGGTGGGCGATGGGACAATCAAACAAGGGGGGCGGATTAAGTGGCCCAAATGCCCGGGGCTGTTCCTCACGAGAAAAAAAAACAGTATACTGAACAGTATATCCTTCTCCCTCCAGCCATAGTGCTAAAGACATACTGTACGGATGGACATTAAATTCCGCACAGTCACACATCTAGGATAATACAGCACCACATACCTATTACATCCAATGACGTCTCCTCTGATGTAGATGTTCTCTTTCCTCATCTTCTTCACTGGAAGCAGACCGCCATGTTATTTTAGCCACGTCTCTGCACAGTTTACCAGAAAGACATCTTACTTTCCTCAGTTTTCATCATCCACCCCCTAAAGTACTCTCAGCAGTTATAATGCCCCCTATAGCAACCCCAGTGTTTACACTACCCCTATAATGCCTCCAGTAGTTATATGTTCCCCAATAGTGCCTATTGCCCCATTCACATAGCCGTATAAGGGCTTGTTTGTTGCGGGACAAGTTGCACTATGGCACTATTTAATATGATATACTGTTTAGAGGAAAACTGGAAAAAGCTTGCAAATGGGATGAGAATGGGAAAAAAATGCAATTGCACCATAGTTGTATGGGTTTTGTTTGTACAGCATTCACTGTGCGATAAAACTGTCCTGTTACCGTCATTCTCCAGGTCAGTCCGATTATAGCGACAATGCATTTGTATGTATATACTTTTTTATAGTTATGTGTGAGGGCTCAGTTTTTGTGGGATGATCTATAAACTTTATTGATACCAATTTGTTGTGTTTGACATTTTTATAAATTTTTTTAGGCAGATGAAGAGACAAAAAAAAACGCTAATTGGTGGGGTGTCTGCTGTTTTTAAATACATCACTGACATACAAAGTCGTATGGTGGTAGGGCAGTGAATAATTATGCTAAATAAGGGTTACTATTGGGAGGGTGATTAAACAGGGGTATATAATACTGCACATAAAGGGTTTTGTTTTATTCTGCAGCATCTTCACATACAAATACAGCAGTTTCATCATTTGGAAGCAATTTTGCATGCCAATCCACCATTTTTCCACAATTACAAAAACAGTGAATTTAGTGGCCATTTTGCATTTCCACTTATCTGCCTCCCAAGAAACTGCATGGCCAACAGCAGGGAAACCCAGAAGAGCCTTTTCTCCCTTTGGCCATGCTGTTTCTTGAAAGGTCACTAAATTCAGTGGTTCTGTAACTGCAGAAATACACATATGGCTGACTGGCATTCAAAATGTCCCTCCCAGCCTGTAACTCCCCAGCCCCACATTGCCCTATACGCAGCTCACACTTCAAGCTGCAGCCAACACTGATGACCTGTAGGCTTGAAGCAGCACTGTGTCAGGGCAGTGCCTGACTGCTGAAGATCCCCAGCGAGTGCTCTGTGTTCCATGTGGTGCTCTGAGCATTGTGCTCACCCTGAAAGAAGCTGCTACCCGCCACCTCCCTCTTCTCTTCTTGCCACGATGCTTCTGTTCTTTCAGCCGGCAAGGAGGCGGTGCTGACTCCCACACAGAAGGTCCTGACTCTAGCGTCAGGAAGTTATCCACTGTCCCTAGCTGTAAGTTGTTGGCGCAGCACTGCAACTCATGGCAGTTCTGCGCTTTACTCTGTGTGACTGCAAACCAGTAAGGGGCGTTTGGGGAGTCAATGGGCCCCATAGACACAATGGGCCTGGGGCTGACAACCCAAACACCCCTGTTATGATACGCCATTGCCACTGCTCAGTCCTCCTCTTCCGGTCTCAAAAAGAAGGAGGAGACAGCAGTAGCGCAGCAGTATGGGGTAGGCGGCGCCCCACTGAGCCGCACACACCACGTCCTGTAGGAGTTGGACATAGGAGAAATAAATGTGGGCATTTTGCCAGTAGGGTGAGCACTGAGCGGACTTTAAAAACTTGTGAGCGGGGGCACTATAAATGCTGCGCGGCCGCGCACCTGCGCAGCTTAGAGGGAACACTGGACGCCAGAGAGGTTTTTTCTTTTCAAATATCTTTGTATTGATTTTTTCATTTAAAAAGAACATTGTCAGAAACAAGGATTAGAATGTAATCGTAAGAAGCATATTGCAAATTGAATACAGAGAGGTTTTCTTCTGATGACTCTTCCATGAAGGCCATATCTGTGCAGGTGTCACTGAAATGCAGAACAATGTACCACAACTCCAGAGTCTGCTAAATCCTCCTGAGGATCTTTTGCAATCCAGTGATTTGCCTTTGTAGCAATCCTACGAGCAGCTGTCTCAAATTTTTCTTGGTCTTCCAGATCATCTTTTGACCTTCACTGTTCCTGTTAACTGCCATTTCTTAATTACATTTCGAACTGAGGAAATGGCAAAACTGAAAAGGCTTTGCTATCTTCTTATAGCCTTCTGCTTTGTGGGCCTCAACCATTTTCATTTTCAGAGTTATAGGCAGCTGCTTAGAAGAACCCATGGCTTCTGTCTTTTGGAACAAGGTTAGAGGAGTCTGAGTGTTTATAAAGCTTTGAAATTTGCATCATCTGGCCTTTCCTAACAATGACTGTGATCAAACCTTAACCCTAACAGGCTATTTAAGGTCTGTGATCAAGGTCAAAGTTATCTGAGCGCTCAAATCTCCTTGGGTTCCCATACTTTTGCAAGGCACTCCATTCCTCAAAATAATTAACTGATATTGCTTAAAATGCTGATGTGTTTCATCTTTAACTTTATGCCTTTTGGAGATCATTTCATCTTCAACTTGCTTAACTGTTCACAGTAGCAGTAATTTTGACTAGGAACCCACCAAGAAAGTTCATGCTCATGCCAGCACATGTCCAGGCCTGTTTGAAGTTCACCAATGACCATCTGGATGATCCAGAGGAGGCATGGGAGAAGGTCATGTGGTCAGATGAGACCAAAATAGAACTTTTTGGTATCCACTCCACTCACCGTGTTTCTAGGAAGAAGAAGGATGAGTACAATCCCAAGAACACCCAACCGTGAAACATGGGGGTGGAAAAATCATATTTTGGGGGTGCTTTTCTCCAAAGGGAACAGGACGACAGCACTGTATTGAAGGGAAGATGGATGGGACCATGTATCGCAATATTTTGGCCAACAACCTCCTTCCTTCAGTAAGAGAATTGAAGATCGGTCATGGCTGGATCTCCCAGCATGATAATGACCCAAAACACACAGTCAGGTCAACTAAGGAGTGGCTCAGTAAGAAGCTTTTCAAGGTCATGGAGTGGCCTAGCCAGTCTCCAGACCTGAACCCAATCAAAAATCTTTGGAGGTTGGGGGCGGAGCTAGCCGCGGCGGGAGATGGACATTTGATTCCGGAGCTCCTGCTCACGGCTCTCATAACTGCAATTATCAGGGTATTAACAAGCCTCTACCATGGGAAAACCGAATAAGGAAAGGTCCAAGGAGGCCCTGGACTCCCATCGGCACAGCAAAGGGCAGGCTGATCTGGATAAATTCCTTAAGAAGAAACTTGGCTCACCGGCGGGACGCTCCAAGATGGCGCTGGAAGCGGCGGCTACTCCCGCTTACATGGAGGACTCGGATGACGAGAGCTCGTGCGCACCGTCTGAGGCTCATGGTGAGCATGACTCTATTCCTATCACCAGATCCTTCCTTAAAGGGGTTGTCCCACGAAAAATATTCTACAGTTTTCAAACCAGCACCTGGATCTGAACACTTTTGTAATTGCATGTAATTACAAATTCTGTATAGCTACTGAGTTATTCAGTAAAATGTTTCTGTATAGTGCCACTTAATTTCTTATTTCTTTGACCTGCTCACTGAGAAGGCCGCACATGCTCAGTTTCATCTTTCAACTGCCTCCTGAGCTATGATAGGCAGAGCTGAGACACACCCTCTATGCTGCAGCAGAAAAGACACTCCCCTTGAGCTGTCAGCTTGATATAAATCTAGAAGAGCAATGAATGTGGAGATCTCTGGATCCATGTGAGGTACAGGGCTGGTTCTAGCTTTGTTAGAAAGGTATTGTCATGTACTATATGATGTCTGATTTTCATTTTTTACATTATTCAT
This sequence comes from Rhinella marina, assembly GCA_900303285.1. NCBI lineage: Eukaryota > Metazoa > Chordata > Amphibia > Anura > Bufonidae > Rhinella > Rhinella marina. Next base: position 25,532 of record ONZH01009082.1, on the reverse strand, counting down.
GGGATAACCCCTTTAAGGAGTCACTGACGCAGGCATTTGAGCCTGTTATGAAGGAGCTGGCCGACATCAAGTCGGATCTTAAACATATGGGGCACAGAGTAGCATCCCTGGAGGAGTCTCAAGTGGCAGTCATCACTCACAGCACCGCCATGCAGGCTGACATGAATGAGCTACGTGACCAAATGAATGCTGCTTTTCTGCACTTGGAAGACCAAGAAAACAGAAGTCGCAGGAAAAATATTCGCCTGAGGGGAGTTCCTGAGTCGGTATCAGCGGATGCTATCCTTCAAACGGTCAGGGACATTTTCTCCTCTATTTTGGGCCAAGAAAAAGCTGACAACATCGTTATAGAGAGAGCGCATAGGGCGCTGAGGCCTAAACCAGATGCAGAAGCGCCTCCGAGAGACATAATTTGTGGCCTACTGAGTTATTTAGATACTGCCGCCATCTTGACAGCGGCCAGGAATAAAGGGGACATTTTGTTTGAGACTCACAAGATCCAAGTTTTCCAGGATCTGGCAGCTAGTACCCTGGCCAAGCGTAAGCTGCTAAAACCCCTCACTGACCTACTGAGGGCTAAAAAACACCCACTGAGATGGCTCTACCCTTTTGGTCTCAGCACTTCCATTAATGGAAAACAGATCCACATTCGTCACCCGGACGACTTGGGGAAAATCTGGCCTCTTTTGCAGTCTGACCCGTTGGACATCCCTTCCTGGCTACCTGTGCCAGGTGGCCGCAAGTTCCCGCCGCTACCTCTTCCAGATGAATGGCAAGTGGTCAAAAGATTTAAGTCTCCGCAGACCAAGAAACGTCACGCAAACCCTGCTGCGACATGAACTCACCTTTTATCTTCATCAAGATTACTTTTTGAGCTCATCTTCACAGGGACTCAGTGCCTTCACCCGATAACATCAAAGATGCGATAAGTATCTTGGTGGATGCACTTTCAGTGCCTGTTGTGATGCCCTTATATGCATACATATTTTCCTTCTGTTTTTTTAATAAGAGATATTTCCATGTTTCACATATTCACCTTTCCTCTTCTATATATTTGCACTTTTCTTTAGGTTCCATGAACTGTACATCTAATTTCTCTACCCATAGCATGGTCTGGTGGGAGTGGAGAGGGGGCGGCTGATTAGTAAGTATTTACCTCTGCCTCTTTATTTGGCTTGTTAATGGCTTGCCCCCTCTGCCCTCCGGCTTGAGTGGAGGACCATACAGTATTAGGAGAGAGCTGTGGACGAAGTCATATCAAGGCTATGTGTCTCACACTATCTCTCCCTCCCCCTCTACACAAAATGCTTGTCTATTTGCTTATGTGTTTAATGTTTTTCATTTGGTCCCTAAAGGGATATTTCAGTTCTGTGTATAGTTTTATGGTTGGAACCAGGGAAAGTATGTCTATTATTCCCCCTTTTAGGCAACATGTGTGGGACGTTATTGCTCTGATGACATGTGATTATGGCGACGGTTAAACTGTGTTCTTGGAACGTTAATGGGTTAAATATACCTCAAAAGCGAAGCCAGATATTTCATATGATACGGAGAGAGAGGGCAGACCTGCTATTTTTACAAGAAACCCATTTTAGACACAATCGTGTACCCGCCCTATATTCCAAATACTTTTCTAAGTGGTACCACAGTACTCACTCCTCTGCTTCTCGTGGAGTATCTATAGGAATTGGGGTTGATATCCCTTTTCACCTTTTGGCACAATCTATTGATCCGGAGGGGAGATTTGTCTTCCTAAAGGCGTTATGTATGGCGTGAAGGTTACCCTGGCTAACATCTACTCACCTAATACTCACCAGATCAGGTGGTTAGTTAACACTCTGAACACCCTACATTCTTTTAGAGAAGGAATACTTCTTTTGAGAGGAGATTTAAATGTCATTCTTGATCATCCTCTAGATTCTACTTCTGCCATTCCTAAATATCCAGTTAAACAGTTGCGTAGACTCAAGGCATCTTTGGCAGCACATCAAGTATCTCATGTTTGGAGAGTGTTACACCCAACTGACAAAGATTACACCTTCTACTCGGCAGTGCATGGTACTTATCAGAGGTTGGACTATTTATTTGCGTCCAATCATATATTGGGCTCTATTAAAAAGTCTGAGATAGGGCAGATTATGATATCTGACCACGCCCCTGTTTCTATCATGTTTCATATGAAAGAGCTACCCCCCAAAACATGGACCTGGAGATTAAACAAAACCCTTTTGGAGAACGATTCTGATAGAAATAAGCTGGAAGAAAAATTGGAATCTTTCTTCACTATCAACAACACCGCACATATGGCTAAACCCATTTTGTGGGAGTCTCACAAGGCCTATATCAGGGGTGAGCTAATCTCTTTAGGTGCTTGGATCCGCAAACAAAGGTCAGCTAAAATAGACTCTATTATATCCCAAATGTCGGTCTTGAGCAGACTTCATAAACTCTCTAATACTGATTCTGTACATAAGGACATAGTTCAGCTCCGTTCCCAGCTGAAAGACCTGTTGAACATTAGATCTGTTAAATCTCTCAGGGCTGTCAGATATAAATTCTACTTCCATGTGGATAGGGGTTCAAAGCTCCTTACGCAAATGATTAAAGTTCAGAGAACCAAAGCCTTCATTGCCTCTATCAAATCAGACCAGGGGGTATCCCAAACTTCTACTCCTGCCATAGCAGAGGAATTCACAAAGTTCTACTCTACTCTGTATAACCTACAGACCCCTGACCCTTCCCAACTCATCCAGAAAACGGATGCCTTTTTGTAGTCCATAAGTGTCCCTACTCTATCTGAAGCAGATGCCTTAGATTTATTACTACCAGTTACACCTGAGGAGGCCTGGAGAGTAATAACTAGCGTTCCTTCGGGAAAATGTCCTGGTCCTGATGGGATACCTATCATATATTATAGGAAGTTTAAAAAGACCCTACTCCCTCATTTTTTGGATTGGTGTAACTCACTCCTACAAGGTGATTCTCTTCCTACACAGGCCCCTAACTGCACATATCACCATTCTTCCAAAAGAAGGGAAGGACTTATCTAAATGCAGTAGCTACAGGCCGATCTCACTACTAAATGTAGATGTCAAACTGTGGGCCAAACTGCTTAGCCTTCGTGTAGCTAAGTTACTTCCCCAATTAATTGGGGAGGAACAGGTGGGTTTTGTGAAGGGCCGTGAGGGTAGACATAATGTGAGTAGGGTGCTTCACGCCGTATATTTTGACAAAAAGTATAAAAAAAAAACTCTGGTTCTAATGGGTACTGATGCCGAAAAGGATTTTGATAGAGTCAACTGGTATTTTATGGAACAGGCCTTACATAAATTTGGTTTTCCAATCTCCTTTATATCAGCTATTTTTTTCTTATATGGATCCCCTTCCTCCAGGGTACTAGTTAATGGGTGTCTCTCACCAACCTTCCATATTTCCAACGGTACAAGGCAGGGCTGCCCTCTCTCTCCTACGCTCTTTATCCTAACATTGGAAATGTTACTGCAAAAAATCCGCACTTCTGATCGTATTCAGGGGATACATATAGGGAAGAAAAGACATTCCTTAGCAGCATTCGCAGATGACTTGTTACTTTTAGTTTCCAACCCCAAGGAGGGCATTCCAGAAATATTGCGTATTTTTGAAGACTTTGGTTTTATATCTAATTTCAAGGTCAATTATGATAAGTCGGAAATACTCAATGGTTCAGCTACCCCTTCCCTTCTTACTGCCGTTAGGCAATCCTCCGCCTTTTTATGGCCCAAGGAAGCTATCAAGCATTTAGGTATAGTGATCCCATCTAACCCAGGTCATCTATTTAGACTAAATTACTTACCCTTGTTTTCTAAGATTAGGTCTTTCCTAAAATCCATACACCTCCCTTACCTCTCTTGGTTGGGACGGAAAAACCTGTTATCCACGTATGTCCTTCCACAGATTATGTACACCTTGAGGTGCCTTCCCATCCCACTATCTAATACGTTTTTCTCAGATTTCAGAAGCATGTTTTCTTCATTTCTGTGGGCTAATAAGAGGTCTCGGCTAGCTTACTCTCAACGTATAAAGAAAACTAAGATGGGAGGCATTTCCCTTCCCGATTTGCAAACTTATTTACATGCTATTCAACTAGAGAGATGGATTGATATGGCACGGCCTTCTAATGACTCTCTCTCAGTAGATTTGGAGAGAACTTTATTGGGAGATAAAGCTATTCACCTCCTTTGGATGAAACACCCCTTGGTTGGTAAGGGCACAGTGATCAGTGACCTCACTCGCTGCATGTTGCAATATTGTGGCAAGACTCCTGACCTTCATATGTCATCCAATTGTCTCTCGCCCTTAGCCCCCCTATCAGTTTTACCTTTCTTCTCGAATCATGAGTATCGGGGGACTCTAGCATTTTGGAAGGGTTTGCATGATTATACCATTGCAGATCTAGTGCGGTCGGCAGACAAATTGTCCTATGTCACCTCCACTCTGGAAAATTCTTCCAAATATTCGGTCTCCTATCTAGATAAAATGCACATTACACCTTGCATCACTGCTTTTGACAAATGATGTCATGCACAGTACCCGGATCCTACATGGTTAGAAAACTACACCCTTTTGCCCAAATCACCCCCTAAATGCTTGTCCATTCTTTATACTCATCTCATTAATAATTTAGCTAAGGGAAAGCCTCCATTTTTGAGAGCCTGGGAAAAGGAGCTGCAATTGGAATTTTCAGAGGAGGACTATAAAATTATCCTTCAGAATTCACATGGTTTCTCGAGGTGTATTAGGCTGCAGGAAAATCCCTTCAAAGTCCTATCTCGATGGTATCGGACCCCAGAATATCTCTACAGAATTAACATCCTCTCTGATGATTTATGCTGGAGATGTCAGGAGGCCACTGGTTCCCTAACGCACATATGGTGGTCCTGTAATAAACTCTCCTCTTTTTGGAAAGAGGTTGAGTCTCATATTAATAAGATATGCAATACAAATCTGTCCATCTCACCTTCTCTTCTATTACTTTGGAAACCCCAGGAGACCTTTACTCCTTCTGCCAATAATTTGGCTACCCACCTCCTGACCGCAGCCAAATACATCATACCAACTAGATGGAGAGACCCAGATCCCCCTTCTATACATAACTGGATGGATAAGGTACAACAAATCTGACTCCGTTGATTAGAGTAATCGCTCCCACATTGCTTTTCATACCTTCTTTAGAAGCTAATTGGCCTAATTTTACGTCCAATCTGAAGTTCTAATTTCCCTGGTATCCTTGGTTGTTATGGAGGTTTATTATGTAACCTTTGACTCTGTATTATTTTGTATATTGCAGCTACCTCTAGCCTGTATATGAGTATTGAATATACAGCTATTAATGACAAGCTTCTCATTACCATTTGTAAACTATTGTATACTGTCACTCGCCTAGCTGCAACAATGGTTTAATTGTTTGACTTTTTGTATTGAAAACCTTTAAATAAAAAATCATGAAAAAAAAAATCTTTGGAGGTTGCTGAAACTCAATGTAGCCCAGTGACATACCTGAAACCTGAAAGATCTGGAGAAGATCTGTATGGAGGAGTGCTGCAGTGTGTGCAAACTTGGTCAAGAACTACAGGAAACGTCTGACCTCTGTAATTGCAAACAAAGGTTTCTGTACCAAATATTAAGTTCTGTTTTTCTATTGAATCAAATACTTATTTCATGCAATAAACTGCAAATTAATTATTTAAAAATCATACAATGTGATTTTCTGGATTTTTTTTTTAGATTCACAGTTGAAGTGTACCTATGATAAAAATTAGACCTCTCCATTCTCCTTTGTAGATGGGAAAACTTGCAAAATTGCCAGTGTATTAAATACTCATTTTCCCCACTTCATATATCACATTATTACGTCACAGACATTGTTTTATCAGCAATTTATCTCCAGTGAACTTGACACAGACAGGACCTGGACACTGAGGACCTTCCACCTGATCCGAGCCCAAGACTGCCTCTCTCACTCATTGCTGTTCATTTGGAAGAAGAGAAGCAATGTTATCTGCCATATCTCATCACCATCATTAGATAAGAGTCCTTAGCCCCCAGATGTAGGTCAGCCAACCCTATAGTCTATTATCCAGCAAGCAATGGGCCTAACTGAAACATCTCTGTAGCAGTGCACCAGTTAACTTGAGCACAGGGAGTTACACAATTGTCAATAGAGCAGCTGTACTGGTAAAGTAGTGACATTGCTTATACCTCCTGTTCTCCTCAGATTGCCTCAATCACTTATTGCTGTTCATTCAGAAGAGGAGGAGTAATATTATCTGCCATATCTCATCACGATCATTAGGTAAAGACTAGAGATCAGCTCACAGATTTTCTCAATCAGTCTCGGAAACTGTTCCCATCTTGATGACAGTGATTATACCAGGCCCACATTGAAAGAGGCGTTTAATGTTACCAGATACGACCACTGCCCATCACAGTACTGGGCAGGAGTGCAGTGCGTGCGTATTGGAATGAGAGTTTGACCACTCTCAACTAGAACTTGTGGGGGCTGCTGAAATGATCACCCTCCAATACTGTACAGATGTACAGAGTTTTACTCCTACATAGGCTTGCCTTTAAAGTTTTCCTTCTCCTGGCACTTCCATTCACGCAAGGGCATAGCTAAAGGCTCATGGGCCATGGTGCAAGAGTTTAGGTTGGGGCCCCCCCCCATCACTCATGGCTGGTGCGGCTAGCTTTTCTGCTGCCCGAGGCAAATATTGAAATGCCCCCCCCCCCCCCCAATGCCAAATTCTCCACCTAACCCCTCCAGTCCTACTGTTAAAGGGGTTGTCCTCTGTTTACTACTGATGACCTTTTCTCAGGATAGGTCATCAATATCAGATCGGCTGGGTCCTCTGGTACCCCCAACGATCAGCTGTATGAGAGGTGCTTTCTCTGTTCTGTTCACCTGCTTGGCGTAGCATTTGCAGTGATTAGCAAGTAAACAGAGCAGAGAAGGCAGTGCCCATACAATAAAAAAACCCCTTTAAAGATATACTTGGAAAACATTACATACAGCGCTACAGAACATACAGGGTCATACAGCGCCACATATGTACCTCTTACATCCAGTGACTTCTCTTCTCTGATGTAGACATTCTCTTTCCTCTTCTTCTCCTGTCAGACCAGAGCACCATGGTGACTTCTTTCAGCCGTGTCTCGTCTTTGCAGAGTTTAACAGACATCTTACTATCCTACTTTTCCATCATCCTCTCACCTCCTCAACACCCCATCCTGCCCCCCACCAATACTGTGTCCACTGTGCTCCCCAATACTTTCCTGCATTCCATTATGGAAGCGCTCACTAGTATTCCCTTTATAAGATGCACTGGCAAGGGGCCCGGTCGCAACTGTGACCGCTGCGACCCCTATAGTTACACCAGTGTATTTACGTGTATCTGAAATACAGAGCTAGAGTAATTGGGTGACACTCCCTTGATACACTGCAGCCAATTCTATAAACTATTTAGGGTGCCCTGTAAGTCTGTAGCCAACCTGTGGGTCAAAAACAGAAGTTAATTACTGCAGGGATTAAATGATCTGTTCTTGGCATGGGATATTTAAAGGGGTTCTCCAAGAATTTAGAAAATTAAAATATTTAAATATTACTTTATTGTAAATATATTCACATATACCTTTCAGTAGTGATAATGGATCATTTTGTTTAGGGAGCAATCATTAGGAGAAACAAAATGGCTGCCGTCCTATTAATACACACAAAACCTGTCCTAATCAAGAGGACAAATTACTTCACAACACTGCGCCATAGTGCTGCCTCATCCTCATCTCCTACTTGTCAGGGGTTATGAGCCTGAATACAGATTATAAGAACTTTAACTGAATTTCTGTGGGAATGGTGGAGACATGAGGTCATGGGGAGACATGAAGTACAGAAAGGACGAACAGGACAGACTGTGGTAATGGAGACTGCATACAAGAACTGCTGCTCATTATTCACATCTCCACCATCCTCTCTGTACTATGTCTCCTCATGAACTCCATTCCTACAGAGATTTAGCTGAAGATCATATTAAACTGTATTCAGGACCATAGAAGAAGATGGGGCAGCTCTTTGACTCACTGCTCTGAAGTAACTTGTCATGCTTTGTGATTAGGACAGGTTTTGTGTGTACTAATAGGATGGTGGCCATTTTGTTTCTCCTAATCATTGCTCCCCAGACAAAACGAGGCATTATAACTATGCTAAGTTACTTAGGAATATATTTATAATAAATGAATATTTAAGTATTTCCATTTTCCTAATTCCCGGAAAACCCCTTTAAGCACATTTGTATATAGTGGCAGAGAATTTCTGGGCTATGATAGTTATTATGATGTTTAATTGAATGTGGATACTAAAACATTCTTTCTTTCAATGACACTAGATACCCTAACAGGACTCTTGAACACAACAATGAAATGCTCGTATGCCAGTGGTGCTGAAAAAAAAGAAAATAAGGATAGAAAATCTAGCGTAAAAAGCCTGCCAAAGCTGACCAATTTCTTCACTAGGATGTCAAAAGAAGCTGCATCTGTGCCTCAAGTTGCTAGTTCTACCATTTCTCCTGAGGCTTCCCAGTGACAGCAGTTAAAGGAGTATTCTCATCTTGGACACTGGGGGCATATCGCTATGGCTTGGCTATTTCCGTAAGCTCCATAGAAGTGAATGGAGCGGTGGCCACGCTTGCATGGTATGCTTCCCATTCATTTCAATGTGACTTCCAAAAATAGTCAAGCGCACTGCTCGACTATTTTTGGCAGTCACACAGAAATCAATGGAGGGCAGCCACGCATGCGTGGTGCACCTTTCGGCACTTGTGGGTCCCCTAGCTATATACTCCCAATGTCCAAGATAGGAATACCCCTTTAAGCATGGAAGAGATGGTAAGTGAACCTAACCTTATCATTCTTTCTGATAATCTGGCCTGAAACATTGACTGACCAACTGTGGTGCAAAATTGCCAAACGTGAACCAATTCAAATAAAGGATTCTGATTTTCTTCAAAATGACAACAAAGTTCCTAATCGATTTACTGTTGACAATTACCAAATGAAAATGAAGAATGGAGAGAAAATACATAGAAATTGGCTAGTTTAGTCAATGAGCACAGACTCTGTGTTCTGCTTCTTTTGTATACCCTTTGAAAAAGGAAGCAAGTTTGCTCTTAGTAGTGGTGGATATCACTTGTGGATCAATATTCATAACCATTTAAGAGAGCATGAAAAAGGCAGGGAGCATGCAGGTATGCAGAGCTGGCATGAATTAGCAGAGAGGCTAAAAACAAGGACAACCATTGCAGTGCTAGTCAAGAATTGCGTGCTCTTCAAGTACATCACTGGTGAGCAGTTTTAAGATGGATAATTGCTATTGTTTGTCACTTAGACAAACACAACCTGGCACTCAGAGGGCATTTAGAGAAACTATTTGAGGCCCATAATGGCAACTTTCTTGGCTAGATAGAGTTGATGACACTGTTCAATCCAGTCATAAGTGAACACCTTAGAAGGATTGACATGAAGGAGATCAAAGATCATGGCTTTGGTAATAGTGTCCAGAACGAGCTTATTGCATTAGTTGGGCTGAAAACAAAGGATGCATTTGTACAGAAGGTTACCAAGGCCAAATACTTTTCTGTAATAATGGACTGCACCCAAGAGTCATCTTTGAGAGCCTTCTTCTCAGAATACATTATTGTTTTTTTCAGTGGTCAGGACACTTCAGGGCGAGGCCTTTGTAGTACCCTCCTTGAGGGGCTCGACTGTCAAGGCTAGTCCTATGATAATGGCAGCAATATGATGTGAGGTCCAGAAACAGAAAGGCCCTGTGTGTTCCCTGCAATAGTCATTCACTTAATCTTGTGGCTGATGCTGAGAAGTCTTCTGTGTTATGTATAACTTTTTTTGCCATTCTTCTGCACCTCTACAACCTTTTCAGTTCCTCCGTGCAGCGCTGGTCAATCCTACGCCATGTAAAGCTTATTATGAAAAATCTATCACAAACCAGATGGGAGTGCCATTTTCAAAGTTGAAAAGCCCTACGCCACCAATTCCCTGAGATCGTGGAAGCCCTATATGCATTGATTGAAAATGCTGCGGAGAAACAGGATTGAGAGACTCTCTCTTCAGCACAGAAGCCGTGTAAGGAATTGATGTCATGGCGATTTATTCTCTGTGTTATATCACATTAATCATATAAGCAAACTCCTACAGAGCCACAATAGGGCAACTGATGCAGTGAAGAGAGAGAATGGCAAGGTTAAACAGTTTCTCCAAGACTACCGGGATCATGGACTTTCATCAGCCCAAAGAGAAGGAAGAGAAACTGCAGAGAAATTACAGATCGATATGACATTCCCCGTGGCAATGACTAAGAAGAGCTCACAAGTTTATGACTTTGTGAGGAAAATGAGCAAGCTTAGATTACACCAGAACAGCTTTTCAACCAGGATTTTTTCCTTGCCCTGATTGATACGGCACTAAATATTATCAGTGAAAGGTTCACACAAGCTGATATTTTTTTCCTCTGGATTTTTGTACTTTTGCAAATTACATGAAAAATGCAGTTCCAGAGGACACACTGGAGGAGTCATTTAAAAAACCTAGAGCATACACTGGGTGATGTTGATGTCCAAGACCTGGTTATGGAAGTGAGAACAGCTGACAGTGTTTTTCCAGATCACGTATCTTCTCCTGCAGACATGTTAGATTACATTTACAAGGAGAATCTCTTGGAGCTTTATGGCAATTTAAGGATTGCCCGTCGCTTCTCCTGTTTAAAGCTGATTAAAAATTACCTGCGCTCCACCATGTCTGAAGAAAGACAGAATGGCTTAGCAATGATCTCCATTGAACAGAGTCCGCAGGTCAATGAACATGGAGGACATAATCAAAACTTTTGTGGAAACCCAAACCAGAATGGTTCATTTCTGACTGCAGTAAGAACATTGTAGAAGGTGGGTAGATACTCTATTTTGCTATAGAAAAATGTCTTTTATTAAAGGGGTTGTCTCATCTCAGACAATGGGGCATATCTTGGTCAGTGATTTCCATCAGTGATTGTGAGCCAAAACCAGGTAATACCCGAGCCTGCACTTGCCTATTTTCCGGCGCCCCCATAGGAAATGAATGGAGGGTGGCTGCACATGTGCAGTATGAAATCCAACACTTTCGGGGCTCCATTCTTGATATAGGTTGCGGGTGCCTGGGACCCACACCCATCAGACAATGGGGGCATATCCTAGCGAGAGACGAGACAACCCCTTTAAGGTCTCCAGACACAACTTTGTTTGAGACCCAAAAAAAGCCAGGCTCCTGTCTTTATTTCCGTCCTGAAGATGGTGATACAGTTGTCTGTGCAAAAGTAGGGGTCCCAGTCACAAAAGATCAAAGGTGCCCTGTACTGCTGTCAGCAGGACGAAGCACTGGAACGGAATTCAGCCAGCAAACTGATTGTAATCTGGATCGGGAGAACTGTCCTGAACTGGCTGAATCCCACCGCTGGACATGCAGCGATTAGTTGATGATAGCTCTGTGGGGCTAGTCCGTGGCATTCATTGACAACCATAGCAGAACTCCCCCCCTAAGCCTTTGCAGTGTTTGAACGGGGCCTAAGACCACTGTCAGTATTTGTTCAGTAATTTTCATCAGTATTGGTACACCAAAACCAGGAGTGGGCCCAAAACACAGAAAAGGCACAAATCTTTCCATTATACTTTTCTATGTAGAGGGTTTTGACTGACCAAACACCGACGGTGTTAAAGTGGCCTAACGCTGGTGTCATACTGGTTGTTTTTGTGGCATTTTGCAGGTTTTGGTGCATTTTTACCTATATTTTTAGGCAATAATGCCAGCTCCATAAATTACATAAATAGGGCAAAACAGATTTTCTTTGTAGTGACATTTTGTCACCCGAGATCTGTTTTTTTGTGGTCAATGGTGCTTTTCTGCAAGCGTATTTCTGTGTTGGCATTTTTTTATGTCATTTTTTTTATACAAAACTATTTTACCAGTGTACCAGAAAAAAAATAAAAATAGCAAAAAAACTGTGAAAAAAACATCACTATAAAAAAAAATGCACCAATAAACCCCCAAAACGCTGAAAAGAAACTATGGGTGGCACCAGCCTAATAGGGTAAAAACGCTGAAAAAAATGGAATTCATACTTTTTAAAAACAAAGGCCATAAAAAGATGTGATATGTGAAAAAAAGGCAAGACTGTGCTACAAAGATTAAAAAAAAACCCTCACATTTCCAGACGCCCTTGGTTCCAGCTCCGCACCTCCCAGTGGCCCCCATAGGACGACAGTGACGGAGACCGCTGCAGCCAATCTGTGGACTCTGTGGCAGGGGCGTAGCAATAGGGGAAGCAGCTGCTTTGGGGCCCAGACCCACAAGGGGCCCCCTCAGGAGGGAGACTAAAAGATTTTATTGTCAGGCCCCCTCAACAGTATTATGCAATGACATTATATACAGTGACACTATAGAAAGCGGATGGAGCGGCTGTCAGGCCTTGTCTGGGAGAGCTCAATCTTGACTAGCCACAAGAGTGAGGGCTGCATGTGAGTTCGGGGTTGCGAGGACGTTTCTGGGGGGGGCCCATTCAAAAATTTGCTGTGGGGCCCAGTTAGTTGTAGTTACGCCACTGCTCTGTGGTCACATGAACTGCACTTCACTCCCATCTAGGTCATCAGAAGTGACGTCAGCAGGTCCTACCAACATGGAACACGTCACTCATGTACTAGCATTGTCTCCGAAATACTGTTGGTCCACGTTTCTTTCCCACCGTCTGCAATAAAGTAGCTATGGCTGCTGAGGCTACGACGAAAACTCTATACAACTGTTATCACAGGAATGAAAGGCCAGAATATAAAGTAAAACACTTGTCCAGGCTAACAGTTCACAATTTCCATTCCCGCCATGACTCCCACACTTTCTTATTATGAGATCCAGTCCACAGACTGTGAAGAAGCGCTCTGCACTTGTGTAGCAAACAGCGCCACCTCCTGTTCAAACTCTCCCACTACGTTCTATGGATGGGCAAACTACATTCACACTCGCACATGCGCATTGATTTCAATTCGACGGGCTACTAAAGAGCCGAAGTGCTTTGCTGCAGGTGAGATGCGAAATTTTCAGCGCGTGGCTGCACTGGACGGTGAGTACAGTACATAGGCATACCTTGTGTTATATCCGTACTCTATAATGCATGGTCTCCGGACTGTTCCTGGGTCTTACTCTCTCAAACTTTTAAATTAGTATGTGAAGACTAGTTAGATTAGTATGTGCGTTATTTTTCTAGCGTATGATATGCGAGACCTTGGAAGGAAGGTTTAATCCCCTCAGCACCTAGATGTCCTCCGTGACGATCTCTACTTGACTGCTTCTGTTTATAAGCCTTTTAACACTGTCCTTGCCGTGCCCCCTTGTAGGGGTCTGGTACAGTCTGTGTGGACCCCTGCACAGATTAGGCAGTGTAATCCTGGACTATGAGGGCACATGACCTCTGGAACCAGTAAAATGTGACAGGTAAGTACCTGTAGATGACAGTGCTATGTGAATGCAGAGGAAATCCTAAATTATTTTAGGGTAGGACCACACATGGTGTAAATGCTGCAGATCCTTCACAATGGAATTGCGCGATACGGAAAATCCACTGCATAACCGCCACATATGGCTGTACTCTTAAAGGTTAAGGAAATGTGAAGATTTGCATGTACTGGAACAGGAAATCCTGCAAGTCCTCTGGACTTACTGCATGTTTTGAGTTGTTTTGTGTTCTTTAATAAAATATATAATTAATTATTCTATAATAATAAAATACATATTATTCGCCCCCTTTGAAGTGAGCAAGCAGTAAACATATATGAGGACAGCAGGCTAGACCGGGTGCTGTCAGTAATAGCTGACACTCTAAAGGTTGATTGTATACATTTTTTTCTCCCGCACCCCTCCCCCATCTCTGCATTATTTATGTACCTTCTGAAAGGACCCCAGAGACGGCCTGCACCTAGGTGCTCTATACACTGATGATGCTATCACCTCTAACCAGCAGTTCTGCTAACACCTGTTGTCCCTGTCCTTGTGCAATGTACATCTGAGCTCAGGATGGACGTAACTAGTGAAGAACAGAGTTTGTAAGGTAGTCAGTTATGGAGAACGTTGGTTACAGCTATGGGGGCATTACCTAAAATTCCTTTGCATTGCATGTACCCTATGGCTCCCAATATTTATGCAGTACTCTGGGAATAACAGTATTGTAAGTGCCTTACAGACGTAGAAAAGGAGCTCTCATCCCTTAGGACCAGGGTCAGCAACCTGCACCATCCCAGCTGTGGTGAAACCACATGCCCAGCGTGCTCTGTTCACTTCTGTGGGAGTTCTAAGAAGAGCTGTGCAAGCATGCATGCTGGGAGTTATAGTTTCACAAAAGCAGAAACCTGCCCTAGGATGTGTTCATATGTGGCAGATTTGGTGCAGAAAAGTGGCTGTTCCATACATCTGGATAGGGTTTGTGTCGGATTCAGATTCTGCAACAAGTCTAGCCTGTGTGAAAATGCTCTTAAAAGGGTTGTCTCTTAACATGTAGACAAAGTTAAAGGGGTTCTGTAGTTTTTTCAAACTGATGATCTATCCTCTGGATAGATCATCAGCATCTGATCGGCGGGGGTCCGACACCCGGGACCCCCGCCGATCAGCTGTTTGAGAAGGCAGCGGCGCTGCAGGAGCGCCGCGGCCTTCTCTGTGTTTACCGCAGGCCCAGTGACGTCACGACTAGTATCACTGGCCTGGGCGGGGCTAAGCTCTGTTCACATGAATGGAGCTTAGCCGTGCCCAGGCCAGTGATAGTAGTCGTGACGTCACTGGCCTGCGGTAAACACAGAGAAGGCCGCGGCGCTCCTGCAGCGCCGCTGCCTTCTCAAACAGCTGGTCGGCGGGGGTCCCGGGTGTCGGACCCCCGCCGATCAGATGCTGATGATCTATACAGAGGATAGATCATCAGTTTGAAAAAACTGCAGAACCCCTTTAAAGAGGCTCTGTCACCATGACCAACATGACCAACCCTATTAAACCAGGCATATAGCCTGGTACGGTTGATCATGCTGTTAAAAACCTGTCATGCCACTGTAGGTGCCAGCCTTGGGCAGAAAGTCTTACTTTTGTTGTTATGCAAATTAGGATTTGGAGCACCAAGAGGCGGGCTGTAACAATTAGAGCACTGCGACAACGACACCATTGGAGCTGACTACATACACCTCTAGACCTAAAAACACCACCTTCCCCTTAAACTGTTAAATATCGTACTTTCAATATCTTTTTGTGCCGTAGAATATGTTGTCATTTTTGTATGATATAAAAATTTCATAAAAATGATCTGATTTACAAAAAAGACCCTCCTTAGTGTCCCTACACTGTAAAATGTCCCATAGTGCCCCCATCCAGTAGTGCTGCCCCCTTAGGTCGCACACCTCTAAAGCCGGCCCTGGTGCCAAGTCTGGTTAATTGCTTACCCCTTGTTTACTACAATCATACTTTTTGACAACCTGAGACTACCGCATGTGCAATGCTGTGTGCAGTGTTGGTCAGTGGAGGGACCGGTCTGGTTACATGACACATTCTAGCTGTGGCCATTATGGGACTGAGGCACGGGGGCTGTCATTAAAAGAGATTGCAGTAAACTAGGGGTAAGCAATTAAGTAAGGGGGGGGGGGCTGTAGGCTGTTGTTTCTACTGTGGAAGTAATGCCTCATTCACACGTCAGTGTTTGGGTCAGTGATTTCCATCAGTGATTTTGAGCCAAAACCAGGTGCAGATCTTTCCCTTGTACCTTATCTTTGTGGAGGCTCCTATCCTGGTTTTGGCTCACAACCACTGATTGAAATCACTGACCAAAACACTGACGTGTGAATGAGGCTTAAGGCCCCTTGCAGACGCAGCGCAGCTCCCGTCCTGAACTTCCAGCACTGCTTGACATAATGCTGTTAGTGTCATCTAATACCTTCCAGAACCGTAAGGCTTACATAGCATCATAAATCAGTATAATGCTATGTGACCCCCGTCAGTGCTGGGAGGTCAGGCCAGGAGCTGCAACCTCCGGCACTCCAGCTGTTCTGAAACTACAACTCCCTGAATGCTCCATTCACTTCTATGAGAGTTAGAAGAACAGCCAAGCATGTTACCTGCTGGGACTTGTAGTTTCACAGCAGCTGGAGTGTCAAAAGTCGCTGATCCCTGTCCTACACTCTGTTTGCGGCAGTGTCGGTCAGTTGCTGCTTTTTTTTTTTTTTGCACCCAAGTTCTGCTCCTTTCTGTGACCAGCCCCTCCCTTGCTGATTTGGTTGAGAGGACCAGGCAGTGGCAAAGCAGTGAGGGAGGGGCTGGCCACAGAAGGGAGTGGAGCCTGGGTGCAACAAGAGCAATGATGATGTCCTCATTGCACCAAAGGTCTAATTTGCATATTAAGAAAAAGTAGCATAAAGCCTCATTCACACATCAGTGTTTCACGGACGTGTGCTGTACGTGTTCTTCACGGACAGCACACGTCCCCATTCATTTGAATGTGTGTATTCACACATCGGTATTTTAGCACGGTCCTTGGGTCAGTGTTTTTAGCACGGATGCATGCTTTATTTTGTCCGTGTTCACGGATCCATCACGTCCATTATAGTCTATGGGTCCGTGAAAACCACGGATGCAACACGAATGCCATCCGTGTTGCATCCATGTTTCACTGATCATTAAGAAGAGATGCTTTGAAAATTATTTTTCAGCTGTTCAGTGTCAGTGAAACACGGATGCAACACAGACAGCAAAAAACGGACACACGGACCCAACACGGATCCTTCACTGTTAGCTTCACGGATGCCTCACTGAACACCTGCTCACGGATTTGAGCACGGACATGTGAATGAGGCTTAAAGAGGACCTTTCATATGTTGGACTTACTGTAGATAAATACATTTATTGGTAGGGCAACCCCCGCTGCTTCTGACACAGGGTTCAGATTTTCAAAATAGCGCTCCTGCGCTCCGCTGTGCTCCCCTGTATTTCTCCCGCTCTGTATGCTAATACTGAGCATTGGAACAGGGAGGAGGAGACGCCCGGGTTTCTCAATGGGCCTCTCCTTCTCCCTGGCTGTGCTGCAATCCAGTCACATCAGAGAGCATCAATTACAGCTTGACAATGACATCTCATGCTGTTCACAAGTCGACTTATTGTCTGACCTCAGATCAGCCCACTCAGCCCCCATCAGACCTCAAATCAGCCCCATATCAGTCCAGTCTCCCTCCATATCAGCCCACTCTGCCCCCATCAGACCTCAGATCAGCCCCATATCAGTCCAGTCTCCCTCCATATCAGCCCACTCTGCCCCCATCAGACCTCAGATCATCCCAACAGCCCCCATATCAGTCCACTCTGCCCCCATCAGCCCCCATATCAGCCCACTCTGCCCCCATCAGACCTCAGATCAGCCCTTTCAGACCCCCATCAGACCTCAGATGAGCCTACTCAGCCCCCATATCAGCCCACTCTGCCCCCATCAGACCTCAGATTAGATTATAAGAATAAAATAAAAAACCTTTCTCACCTCTCCTATGCCGCAGCTCCGCTCCGGCGATTCATTGTCTTCTCCTGCCGGCGCTGCACTGTCACCTGACTGCGTGCAGCGTCAGTTCATAGTAGAGGTCAGGACAGTAGAGCACCGGCAGGAGAAGACAGAGGAGCGCCGGAGCGGAGCTGCATCGCAGGAGGGTGAGTATGTTTCACTGCTCCCAGCACCTAATACATAATAGTGAGCGATTTCATAATGGAAGCACTCACTAGTATTCACTTTATAAGACGCATGGCAATTTTCCCCCTACTTTTGGTGGAAAAAAAGTGTCTTCTAAGTCTTATAAAGCTAAAAATACGGTAGTTAATACATTTTAATGTATAGAAATGAATGAGTGTTATTTTGATGCATCATGCGTCCTCATACAGTTTGCATTTTTGGCAGCACATCTCCAAAAGAGGATATACTGCCAACATGTATTAATTTTTATGCTGATGTGATCAGCCGGCAGAGCTGGCAACATGTCTGATCAGCAGGCCTGTTTACACAGTGCAGTGTTCAAGAATGAATGTTCCTATGAATGATCTTTCAGATGATTATTGGCCTGTAAAAAAGAGCCATTAGCTGTTGTTTCTTTCCTTTTGAAGTGGTTTTGCAAGTTTGAATGCACCTTTTACTGAGGTGGATGGAGTACCAGAGCCATAGAATTTGCTTTGCACCTATTTACTGCACCCAAAGAATAGGTCCCCTGTCTCTCAGGTGGCTACAAGAGCATGAGCCCTGTATGGGAATCGGGTGCAGTGAATGTGGCCATGTGCTATCTTTTGGGTAGTCAGCTGGGAGGGACACACTAATTACTACATTGCCATTGCAGCACTGATACTGTGTTACTTGTCACAATCAGAGAAAATATATTTCTATTGAGATACAGCAGGGCTGGTATCCTGTCAGGTGCAAAAAGAAACCAACACTACTGCTGCTTCCTCTGGTGTATACCCAACACTGATTGAGCACTGTGTACAGGGGCAGACTGGGAACTCAAAGTGGCCCTGAAGAAGGAAAAAATATAAATAAATAAAAGTGGGCCCCATGTTGTAGGCAGGTTCAAATTGACTGAAGGCAGGCTAACACAAGTAGGCAGAGACAACAGAAGTAGGCGGGCAGCAATACCAGTGCAGCACAAGATACCGCCCCAGCAGAACCAAATATCACAGTGTAGAACAAAATACTGCTTTAGCGGTATCAAATATAAGTGCAGAACATAATATGGTCACTCTCACTGCATTATTCGACTGCATCACCATCCTGACGATACAGTTGAACTCAGGAGGGCACTTGCAGCCGCTGGCCAGGTGCATAAGTATCTGATGCTCCTAGCATTAATTAATGGTGAGAGCATCAGATTTTTATGTATCCGACTGGCAGCCGTGAGGAGGGCACATGTGGACCCTGGGCATCAGCCTACTGGGAAATTTCTCTGTAGGGTCTATGGCCAGTCCACCCCTGACTATGTGTAAGGGTCCTTTTACAGGGTCAGATTTCCTTCCCATGCCCATAAGTTGATTGGCGCTGAAATCTAGGGAGGGATGAAAGCAAAGGAGATGTGTTCAACTTAAAAGCAAAGGGTGCACCCCAAAAGACAAGAGCTACTCACCAGGTGAGATTGTGCTGAGTGCACCACAGCTCAGTAAGCATGTAGTATCAAAAAGAGTCCTTGTTGCTGCATACTCTACGTTGTTGAAACCTGACGGAGCTTGTCAAGAACTCGCAGTAAAGGAAAAGAAGAAAAGGCTTTTTGGCATCGCTGCAAGGATGAAGATTCCTCAGATGTGAAGATTACGGTACTTTATTGAGGTGCAAGAACAACATGTTATGGGTTGTACTAACTCCTTAATCAGGTAAGTAACACCAAGTTGATAGCCAATGATTTTTCCATCCAATAGTCAGGAATGGGCACTGGTAGAACGGTGTAAAAGGGCCTTATTGCGAAAGTCATCTATCCCATGGTTCCTTGATAAGGTTTTACCTCACTAAACATGAAAAGATGCCCATTAGTGGGTTTACAAATGAAGGCTTGCAGGAAAAATGTTTTCATATAGCTGACTGAACTGTGATTTATTTTGTTATTCGCTATGAACTTAATTTTTATTACCGACAGTAGATCCAGATTATGGATGATTCTGGTAACAGTATGTAATTCAGTAAATAAAATTACATTCCTTGTCTTTACAGATAAGATATGTCTGAACAAAATGTTAATACCACTAGGATATCTCATAAACAACTATCCAACTCCGACTACAGGTGGGAGTATGAGTATTATGAATATACACCAGTTTCCTTTGAAGGACTGAAGGCTAACAAGTGTAAGTATTGGGTTTTATCTTTTGTGAATGCTGTAAAATTGTAACAAAGCAAGTGTCTGTTTCTTTCTTGTATTTAAAGCAAGTGTATGTTTCTTTCTTGTACAGGGTGGGCCATTTATATGGATACACCTAAATAAAATGGGAATGGTTGGTGATATTAACTTCCTGTTTGTGGCACATTAGTATATGGGAGGGGGAAAACTTTTCAAGATGGGTGGTGAATGCTAGAGCAAGATGGTGCACCACCACATTATGGGTGTCAGGTCCGAGCATTCCTAGATGAACAGTTTCCTGGAAAGTGGATTGGTCGTCGAGGGGCAGGTGAATGGCCGCCAAGGTCTCACGATCTGACCCCCTTAGACTTTTATCTTTGGGGGTCATCTGAAGGCAATTGTCTATGCTGTGAAGATACGAGATGTGCAGCACCTGAAACTATGGATACTGGAAGCCTGTGCTAGCATGTCTTCTGCGGTGTTGCTATCAGTGTGTAAGAGTGGGAGAAGAGGGTTGCATTGACAATCCAACACAATGGGCAACACTTTGAACACATTTTATAAGTGGTAGGAAACTTGTAAATAACTCATGAAAGAATAAAGTAACATTAAAACCAAGCACACCATTGTTTTTCTTGTAAAATTCTCAATAAGTTTGATGTGTCACATGACCCTCTTCCCATTGGAAAAAACTAAAGTTGGATCCAAAATGGCCGCCATGGTCACCACCCATCTTGAAAAGTTTTCCCCCTCCCATATACTAATGTGCCACAAACAGGAAGTTAATATCACCAAACATTCCCATTTTATTTAGGTGTATCCATATAAATGGCCCACCCTGTATTTAAAGCAAGTGTCTGTTTCTTTTTTTGTATTTAAAGCAAGTGTCTGTCTCTTTCTTGTATTTAAAGCAAGTGTTTGTTTCTTTCTTGTACATAGATGTTGTCCTCAGCCAAACAGCCAAATGTTTTCTTTATTATGGAGATTGCCCTAAGGAATATTTCTATCACATAATGATATGTCATATAGCTAGGATATGCTATACATTCAGGTCAGTGGGGGTTCGACATCATTACTTCCAATGGTGGAAAAAACATTTAATAAGCCATTATGATGTCTAATAAAATGCATCATGCTTTAGTTTAGTGCAGGGAATAGGTTGATAGACTCATTTTATGCATGTTACATTGGTCTGCCTGTCTTCTCCAATGCCTAAATCTGCCGACTTTAGAGTCGAAAAAGAGGTCGTGGGGCATCCTAACCCAGCACTTCTAACATTTAACATCTATGTATTCATTCATTTTCAAAATATGTTTAAAAGAAAAGCAAGGTACAGCAACTGGATAACAGCAGTGGAGTCTGATATCAAGCTGATTACATGGGTGGCGATGGACAGAGGACTGATGGCATGGGGGAGGGGTGATGGCACAGAGAACTGGCATGGGGGGTGATGGACAGAGGACTGATGGCATGGGGGTGATGGCTCAGAGGACTGATGGAATGGGGGGTGATGCCATAGAGTACTGATGGCATGGGGGAGCTGATGGCACAGAGGACTGATGGCACTGGGGGAGCCGATGGCACGGAGGGGGATTGATGGCGCTGAGGACTGATGGCAGGGGGAGCTGATGAGTTTTAATAAAGGAAAACATTCTTTTTATTATTATTTTTTCGTATTACAGTACTCTATTAATCGTTGGATTAATCGATAGAAAACTTGATTACTAAAATAATCGATAGCTGCAGCCCTAGACTGTGTAGTACCTGGAGAGCACAGTACAAACATACATTTTGTGGAGCTTTTATCATCAGGAGTGAGGATATGAATTTTTATTCTACCACATTTTGCTCCTCAAGTGCCATGGAGACAGAGCTTCACTGTCTCCATGGCACCCCCTGCCCCCCCCCCCCCCCCCCCGTTTGACTGACAGCTTTAGTATCCAAACTGTCAGCTGCAATTAAAAGTGGGGTGGGAGGATGGGGGGGTTGTGAGCAGCTCATTTTTGATTGGGCCCCTGGCACCCAAAACTAACATGAGACCATCCACAACAACGCCTCTAGGTATCAGAGTATCAGAAACCTACAACATGTTGTAAACCTTTGGCCCACAAAATAGAAACTCTAATGGGATGTAAGAAACAAAGGGGGAGATTTATCAAACTGGCGTGAAGTAGAACTGGCTTAGATGCCCATAGCAACCAATCCACCTTTCATTTTTGACAGCTCCTTTGGAAAATGAAAGGTGGGATCTGATTGGTTGCTATGGGCAACTTAGCCAGTTCTACTTTACACCAGTTTGATAAATATCTACCAAAGTGTACAATTTCTAAGGCATTGAATCACAAATAGTGTATGTGACCCCTTTTTAGCAAACTCCAGATTTAATACAGGCCACACAGCAGGTCCCTTAAACAAATTCAGACCCTCTTAAACCTGCTAAACAAATGAGTCACCTGAACATAGCCCAAAGTAAACAGAGGCCCCAGACCAGGCCACCACCTGTTCACAAACTCCAGGCTGGACTTTCCCAGACCGTCCAAAGTAATAAAGACCCAGATCACCCTAGACTAGACACCCCATTCCTGTTCACATACTCAAGACCATTTCAGACCCTAGACCAGACCCCCATGAGTGTTCAGAACCTAGATCAGACCTCACCTCCCCAAGTGTATGAATAGGGAGAGGTAAGAATGTGCTGGGGAATCTCCTTTTTCCCAGGAGTCTCCTGGACACACCAGGAGAGTTGGCAAGGATGGTTTAATAACATTTCTATTTTATAAGTAAATTGACATTTGTATTGCAGCTGAAACCCTGACCACCATGTGTTATTTCCAGGAGAATGTGGGTCGTGGCAGCTTAGTCCTCCAGACCAGAAACTAACCTTTCCATTTGCTATACTCACTGGCTAACATGGTAGGTTTCCAAGCAGGGGATCCCTTCTAGGACATCCATATGCCTTAGACTGAGTAGAAAACCACTTTAAAGACGTTATCCCATGCTTAACCCTTTCAGTCCCGGAGGTTTTTTCGGTTATGCATTTTCGTTTTGCGCTCCCTGCCTTCAAACAGCCATAACTGTTACATTTTTCTGTTCACATAGCTGTATGAGGGCTTGTTTTTTGCGGGACACGTTGTACTTTCCAACGCCACCATTTAATATTTGATATGGTGTGGTGGGAAGCGGGAAAAAAATTCAAAATCGGGTGAAATTGCAAAAAAAAACGCTATTCTGCTACAGTTCTATGGGTTTCTTATTTACAGCATTCGATGTGCATTAAAACTGACCAGTTACTTTCATTCTACTGGTCAGTACGAATCCAGCAATACCTAATATGTATAGTTTTTCCTGCGTTTTGATAGTGATAAAATAATTAGAAAGTTGCCCTTTTTTTTTTCCTTGTCATATCTTGACCCCTATAACTTTTTGGTATTTATGTGTACGGAGCTGTATGGGGGCTCATTTTTTGCGGGGCGATCTGAAGTTTTTATTGATACCATTCTGGGGTGTGTATGACTTTTTGATCACTTTTTATTTAATTTGTTTTAGAAAAAAAAGCGACAAAAACGGCGAATCGCCATTTGGACGCTTTTTTCGGCCACACAATTCGCCGTATTGGAATTTTTTTTTATATTTTAAAAGTACAGGCGTTTTCGGTCACGGTGATACCCATGATGTCTATATTTATTGTTATTTAGGTATTTATTTTTTAATTATACGGAAAGGGGGTGATTTGAACTTTTATATATTTTTTAACATTTTTTTTAATTTTTTTTTTACTATTTTAAAGCTCAAATATGAGCTAATATATTGTGTTTTTTTTCCTTTATGAGCAATCAGGGATTTACTAGACTGAGAGAAATCCAAGAATTGCTCATTTCTTATCCTGGCCTGCCATCTAGTGGCCAGAATAAGAATTGCACTTTGAAAACTGTAATCCTCACCAGCGAGGATTACAGTTTTCATATGGTGTACAGACACCCCGATTGGCCACTCGGGGCGTCTGTACACCACCCGGAAGCGTACGCTTCCAGGTTCAGACGCAACTAGATGCCGTGATCACGTGTGATCACGGCATCTAAAGGCCCAGCAAGACGCCGCCGATCGGGTAAGTAGCGGCAAGTCTCTGCTGTTAGAAACAGCAGAGACTTGCCGGCCATGACGCCCTGCCGCACTTGCGAGCGGGCGCCATGTGCCCGCATCGCCCCAGTGCCTTACATGTACGGCGCTGGGAGTGTAAGGGTTAAAGGGGTTCTCCTGGAATTAAGAAAATGAAAATATGTAAATATTACTTTATTTTAAATATATTCCCAAATACCTTACATTAGTTATAATGGCTCATTTTGTCTGGGGAGCAATGATTAGGAGAAACAAAATGGCCGCCGTCCTATTAGTGCACACAAAACCTGTCCTAATCACACAGCAGGACAAGCTACTTCACAACACTGAGGTAAAGAGCTGCCTCATTCTCCTCTCTGCTCTACTTGAGGGATTATGATCCTGAATACAGTTTAATATGAGCTGATGCTCATCAGCCACATCTCCTCATAAACTCCATCTCTTCAGAGACTCAGCTAAAGATCTTATCAGCTGTATTCAGGATCATAATCCCTGACAAGTAGGAGAGGAGGATGAGGCAGCTCTTTACCTCAGTGATGTGAAGTAACTTGTCCTCCTGTGTGATTAGGACAGGCTCCGTGTGCACTAATAGGACAGTGGCCATTTTGTTTCTCCTAATCATTGCTCCCTAGACAAATTGAGCCATTATACCTAATGAAAGGTATTTGGGAATATATTTATAATGAAGTAATATTTAAAGAGGACCTTTCACCACTCCTGACATGCCTGTTTTCATAGCTTCATGCATTCCCCGTGTAATAACAATTCTGGAACTATCTATTCTTATGTCTGTATGTTGTGCCATTCCTTTATTATTTGCACTAGAAGTTATGAATGAATTGCTATTTGTCTTCAGTAAGGGTACAGAGGGGAGGTAACAAGTTGGGGGTGTGTACCTGCACAGTCTGAACATAACAGCACTGATTGGCTAGAGTCAGTCTGTGAAGGGACACACCCCCAACTGTTTACCTCCCCTCTGTTCCTTTACTGAAGGCAAATAGCAATTCATTCATAACTTCTAGTGCAAATAATAAAGGAATGGCACAGCATAGAGCCATAAGAATAGATGTTCCAGAATTGTTATTACATGGGGTATGCATGAAGCTATTAAAACAGGCATGTCAGGAGTGGTGAAAGGTCCTCTTTAAGTATTTTCATTTTCTTAATTCCCGGAGAACCCCTTTAATGTAAAAAATAAAAATCAGACATTCTATAGTACAAATCTCTTACAAAGCCATGTACATGGATCCAGAACTTCTCCAATTCATGCTCTACTTGAGGGATTATGATCCTGAATACAGTTTAATATGAGCTGATGCTCATCAGCCACATCTCCTCATAAACTCCATCTCTTCAGAGACTCAGCTAAAGATCTTATCAGCTGTATTCAGGATCATAATCCCTGACAAGTAGGAGAGGAGGATGAGGCAGCTCTTTACCTCAGTGATGTGAAGTAACTTGTCCTCCTGTGTGATT
>ONZH01009080.1:0-22637 GCA_900303285.1 Rhinella marina | reverse complement strand
CCTCCTTCAGATCTCTCTCCCTCCTCGGACCTCTTCTCCCTCAGATCTCTCTGCCCTCCTCTAGACCCCTCCTTCAGATTCTCTCTGCCCTCTCTAGACCCCTCCTTCAGGTCTCTCTGCCCTCCTCTAGACCACCTCCTTCAGATCTCTCTGCCCTCTCTAGACCCTTCCTTTCAAGACCTCTCTGCCCAACCTCTAGACCCCCTCCTTCAGATCTCTCTGCCCTCCTCTAGACCCTCCTTGATCTCTCTGCCTCCTCTAGATCCCCTCCTTCAGATCTCTCTGCCCTCCTCTAGACCCCCTCCTTCAGCTCTCTCTGCCCTCCTCTAGCCACTCCTTCAGATCTGCTCAGCCTCCTCTAGAACCCCTCCTTCAGCTCTCTCTGCCCTTCCTCTAGACCACTCCTTCAGATCTGTCAGCCCCTCCTCTAGACCCCTCCTTCAGATCTGTCAGCCCTCCTCTAGACCACCTCCTTCAGATCTGTCAGCCCTCCTCTAGACCCCTCCTTCGATCCTCTCTCGCCCTCCTCTAGACCCCTCCTTCAGATCTGTCTGCTCTCTGCCCCTCTAGACCCCTCCTTCAGATCTGCTGCCCTCCTCTAGACCCTCCTTCAGATCTCTCTGCCCTCTAGACCCCTCCTTCAGATCTCTCTGCCCTCCTCTAGACCACTCCTTCAGATCTCTCTGCCCTCCTGTAGACCCCTCCTTCAGATCTCTCTGCCGTCCTCTAGACCCTCCTTCAGATCTCTCTGCCCTCCTGTAGACCCCTCCTTCAGATCTCTCTGCCTCCTTAGACCCCTCCTTCAGATCTCTCTGCCCTCCTGTAGACCCCTCCTTCAGATCTCTCTGCCGTCTCTAGACCCCTCCTTCAGATCTCTCTGCCCTCCGGTAGACCCCTCCTTCAGATCTCTCTGCCGTCCTCTAGACCCCTCCTTCAGATCTCTCTGCCCTCCTGTAGACCCCTCCTTCAGATCTCTCTGCCCTCCTGTAGACCCCTCCTTCAGATCTCTCTGCCCTCCTGTAGACCCTCCTTCAGATCTCTCTGCCCTCCTGTAGACCCCTCCTCAGATCTCTCCTTCCTCCTCTAGACCCCTCCTTCAGATCTCTTCGCTGATCCCTCCTCTAGGACCCCTCCTTCAGATCTCTCGCCCTCTCTAGACCCCTCCTCCTAGACCCCTCCTTCAAGATCTCTCTGCCCTCCTCTAGACCCCTCCTTCAGATCTCTCTGCCCTCCTCTAGACCCCTCCTTCAGATCTCTCTGCCCTCCTCTAGACCCCTCCTTCAGATCTCTCCGCCCTCCTCTTAGACCCCTCCCTTCAGAATCTCTCCGCCCTCCTCTAGACCCCTCCTTCAGATCTCTCCGCCCTCCTCTAGACCCCCTCCTTCAGATTCTCTCCGCCCTCCTCTAGACCCCTCCTTCAGATCTCTCCGCCCTCTCTAGACCCCTCCTTCAGATCTCTCCGCCCTCCTCTAGACCCCTCCTTCAGATCTCTCCGCCCTCCTCTAGACCCCTCCTTCAGATCTCTCTGCCCTCCTGTAGACCCCTCCATTCAGATCTCTCTGCCCTCCTTTAGACCCCTCTTCAGATCTCTCCGCCCTCCTCTAGACCTCTCCTTCAGATCTCTCTGCCCTCCTGTAGACCCCTCCTTCAGAATCTCTCTGCCCTCCTCTAGGACCACTCCTTTCAGATCTCTCTGTCCTCCTTGTGACCCCTTCCTGCAGATCTCTCTGCCCTCCTCTAGACCCCTCCTTCAGATCTCTCCGCCCTCCTCTAGACCTCTCCTTCAGATCTCTCTGCCCTCCTGTAGACCCCTCCTTCAGATCTCTCTGCCCTCCTCTAGACCACTCCTTCAGATCTCTCTGCCCTCCTCTAGAC
Organism: Rhinella marina; assembly: GCA_900303285.1. Taxonomy (NCBI): domain Eukaryota; kingdom Metazoa; phylum Chordata; class Amphibia; order Anura; family Bufonidae; genus Rhinella; species Rhinella marina. Next base: position 20,762 of record ONZH01009080.1, on the reverse strand, counting down.
CCCTCCTTCAGATCTCTCCGCCCTCCTCTAGACCCCTCCTTCAGATCTCTCCGCCCTCCTGTAGACCCCTCCTTCAGATCTCTCTGCCCTCCTCTAGACCACTCCTTCAGATCTCTCTGTCCTCCTTGTGACCCCTTCCTGCAGACCTCCCTCCCTCCTCGTGATCCCTCTGCAGGTGCAAATAAACCTGTTCAAGAGACTGCTCCTTTCAGAGGCCCATTCCTCAAGAATACAATACAATTTTGGGTGGACTTGTCAAGGTTTCACTGTAGTTGCATTTCATCATTGACATCCCCGATAGTAATTAGGACTCTGCTTGCTTCCCCCAGAAGCAGATTACCTGGCGTCACACCTGCTGGCCCCTCCCCAGTACATATCGGACCACGTAACCCGAATGTCGCAACTAAGCACATCACAAAGCCCGATCACTCGGGCACCACCTGGCGGGAACGACACAGGCATGCACACGTTCTGCTCCACCTGTGTTGTCATGGGGTACAGGAACCCCCATCCATGTGAAAGATGGGAGTGATTCCAGCAATGTCTCCATTCAGGTCTGGTTGTATCTACTAAGCAGCACTAATTACGCCATCACTAACAAGGCTCAGACAATGGCTCCTCTCATTTATTTCTCAGTCACTCATACTACTGATGAGCCAAGAGCCTCAGGCTTCCTGCACTTGGCTTACACTGGGGAAGAAGGAGGGGGAGAGCTAATATTTGTGTTCATCGTGAAGCCGAGACCTAGAATTACAGCATCTGAGAAGTAGAAGACGCAGATCAGCCGCCAATCGTCTCCCGTCAGCCGGGGGAAGGTCCCTCCACACAAGATGAGGCCTGAGTTTTGTTTAATGGAATGACAAAATGAATCACGGTGTCTGGATGCATCTCTCAGTGCCGAGAGGGGCCACAAATGATGTGTGAAGCGCTGGATATTGATTACTCGTGGACTACAAGTGTCGCCTTTAATGTTCACTCTCTGCGGAGAAGCGGCAAGGACAGATGGCGCCTTAACTCTCCTGTGATAGACTTTAATGGTGAATATTGATTTCTATCCAGCCAAGGCCTGACGCTGGGGCCACGAGTCATTTTGTTAGGCGAGCACCGAGACACACACTCTGCCGGCTGATAAACTCAATCACTGCCTGGCAGGGGCAGGTGAAAGCTCTCCAAAGCCAGTCCACCTTGAATCCAACGACTAGGTAACACAGGAGGACAGAAGCAAAGAGAACGTCAAGGAAAATGAGAGCGGCATAGACAGCAGGGAGGCAAGTGAAGGAAGGAAGGAAGACGAAAGGTGTATGGGAACAGATCAGAGCGAGGAAGAAGGAAGCAGAAAGGTGGACGGGAACAAAGACAGACCGGGAGGAAGGAAGGAAGAGAAAGTGATGGAGGGAACAGACAGAGGGAGAGGAAGGAAGGAAGGAGACAGAAAGGTCGGAGGGAACAAGAGGGAGGAGGAAGGGAAGAGACAAAGTGGACGGGAACAAGACAGAGGGAGGAGGAAAGAGAAAGGTGGAGGGAACAAGACAGAGGGAGGAAGGAAGGAAGGCAAGAGAAAGGTGGAGGGAACAAGACAAGAGAGTGGAGGGAGGGAAGGAAGGAAGAGAAAAGTGGATGGGAACAAGACAGAGGGAGGGAGGAAGGAAGGAAGAGAAAAGTGGAGGGAACAAGACAGAGGGAGGGAGGAAGAAGAAAAGTGGAGGGAACAAGACAGAGGGAGGGAGGAAGGAAGGAAGAAGGAAGAGAAAAGTGGAGGGAACAAGACAGAGGGAGGGAGGAACAGAAAGAGGGAGGAACAGAAAGAGGGAGGAAGGAAGAGAAAGGTGGAGGGAACAAGACAGAGGGAGGAGGGCGGAAGGAAGAGAAAGGTGGAGGGAACAAGACAGAGGGAAGGAAGCAAGAGAAAGGTGAAGGGTACAAGACAGAAGGAAGAGAAAGTTGGAGGAACAAGAGAGGGAGGGAGAAAGGAAGGAAAGAAAGGTGGAGAGGAAGAGAAAGTGGAGGACAAGACGGAGGAGGGAGAGAGGAAGGAAGAGAAAGGTGGAGGAACAAGACGGAGAGAGGAAGGAAGAGAAAGGTGGAGGGAACAAGACGGAGAGAGGGAGGAAGAGAATGGTGGAGGGAACAAGACAGAGAGAGGGAGGAAGAGAATGGTGGAGGGAACAAGGACAGAGGGAGGGAGGAAGGAAGGAAGAGAAAGGTGGAGGAACAAGACAGAGGAAGGAAGGAAGAGAAAGGTGGAGGGAACAAGACGGAGAGAGGGAGGAAGAGAATGGTGGAGGGAACAAGACAGAGGGAGGGAGGAACAGAAAGAGGGAGGAACAGAAAGAGGGAGGAAGGAAGAGAAAGGTGGAGGGAACAAGACAGAGGGAGGAGGAACAGAAAGAGGGAGGAACAGAAAGAGGGAGGAAGGAAGAGAAAGGTGGAGGGAACAAGACGGAGAGAGGGAGGAAGAGAATTGGTGGAGGGAACAAGACAGAGGGAGGAGGAACAGAAAGAGGGAGGAACAGAAAGAGGGAGGAAGAAGAGAAAGGTGGAGGAACAAGACAGAGGGAGGGAGGAACAGAAAGAGGGAGGAACAGAAAGAGGGAACAGAAAGAGGGAGGAACAGAAAGAGGGAGGAAGGAAGAGAAAGTGGAGGGAACAAGACAGAGGGAGGGAGGGCGGAAGGAAGAGAAAGGTGGAGGGAACAAGACAGAGGGAAGGAAGCAAGAGAAAGGTGAAGGGTACAAGACAGAAGGAAGGAAAGTTGGAGGGAACAAGAGAGGGAGGGAGAAAGGAAGGAAGAGAAAGGTGGAGGAAGGAAGAGAAAGGTGGAGGAACAAGACGGAGGGAGGGAGAGAGGAAGGAAGAGAAAGGTGGAGGGAACAAGAGGGAGGGAGGAAGGAAGAGAAAGGTGGAGGGAACAAGACGGAGAGAGGGAGGAAGAGAATGGTGGAGGGAACAAGACAGAGAGAGGAGGAAGAGAATGGTGGAGGGAACAAGACAGAGGGAGGGAGGAAGGAAGGAAGAGAAAGGTGGAGGGAACAAGACAGAGGAAGGAAGGAAGAGAAAGGTGGAGGGAATAAGACAGAGGAGGAGGGAGGGAGAAAGGAAGGAAGAGAAAAGTGGAGGGAACAAGACAGAGGGAGGAAGGAAGAGGAAGGTGGAGGGAACAAGACAGAGGGAGGAAGGAAGAGAGAGGTGGAGGGAACAAGACAGAGGGAGGAAGGAAGAGAGAGGTGGAGGAACAAGACAGAGGGAGGAGGAAGAGAGAGGTGGAGGGAACAAGACAGAGGGAGGAAGGAAGAGAGAGGTGGAGGGAACAAGACAGAGGAAGGAAGGAAGGAAGAGAAAGGTGGAGGGAACAAGACAGAGGAAGGAAGGAAGGAAGAGAAAGGTGGAGGGAATAAGACAGAGGGAGGGAGGAGGAAGGAAGGAAGAGAAAAGTGGAGGGAACAAGACAGAGGGAGGGAGGGAGGAAGGAAGGAAGAGAAAAGTGGAGGGAACAAGACAGAGGGAGGGAGGAAGAGAAAGGTGGAGGGAACAAGACAGAGGGAGGAAGGAAGAGAGAGGTGGAGGGAACAAGACAGAGAGGGAGGGAGGAAGAGAGAGGTGGAGGGAACAAGACAGAGAGGGAGGGAGGAAGGAAGAGACAGGTGGAGGGAACAAGACAGAGGGAGGGAGGAAGAGGAAGGTGGAGGGAACAAGACAGAGGGAGGAAGGAAGAGAGAGGTGGAGGGAACAAGACAGAGGGAGGAAGGAAGAGAAAGGTGGAGGGAACAAGACAGAGGGAGGAAGGAAAGAAGGAAGGAAAAGTGGGAAAGTGCCCCTCTGCAGGTGAGGGGAGGGATGCTGAGGTCTCAGGGACGGTCCCGAGTCCTATAATTAATGCTACAGAACAGATCATCCCGGCTGTCATGGGCAGTAGAGTTGGTGAAGACGCCCTTGGCAGCCAGTCCGGTGAAGGTTTAAAACTTGCTGGTAGCGGTGCAGATGCTGGTGATGCGAAGAGGTCTTCAGCGAGCACAACCGCGGGGGCAGAGGAGGACTCTGCCCGTGTGAACTCTGTAACGGCAGGCTGCTGGTCATAGCGCTGTTATGACCCAGAAACGGTTAACCGGCAGCACTACAGCCGCCCCCGTGATGGTTCATGCTCCAGCCAGTCCAGGGAGTGAGGGACTGAGTGTTGGAGTGAAAAATGGTGATAGTGTGAATGGTGTGCGTCCTGCAGAAACTGAATCGGGTAACGCAGGCAGTGTGAATGGTGCTGTGAATGCAGCCGCTGCAGGTGTGACTGGTGTGAGGTAGAAAGGTGATGGAGTGAAGGGTGTGGGGCCTGCAAAAACTGCAGCCAAAGTTGCAGGCAGTGTGAATGGCGTGGTGTGACTGCAGCGGCTGGAAGTGTGGATGTTGTTGCTGAAGGTTTGAATGATGGTGATGGGACTGCCGTAGAGGGGGTGGAGATGGAGGTTAGTGAGGCAGGGTCTGGTCCATCTGCCTCCCCAGCAGTGGCTCCGGCTCCTAAAAGAAGCTATGCAAGTGTGGCCGCTCTGGGGTCTGCCGATACATCTTTGCTGGTTCTGGTCACAGTGACTCGCAACGACGCCTCCTGGAGGCGCTTAGACAAGGGAAAGATTCACTAGAGGTAGAGGGTGAGCGGAACAATTTGTCCTTTTGGACAGACACAGGCTCTCTGCCTTCCAAGAGCAAAGGAGGGGAGAGACTGTATGGTCTTTGCCCACAACTGGACCAGGTGGTGGCTGTAGGAACATTGTCCGTCTCCGATGGAGGGGCAATGAGGCATGAGGGGGAGGTGGTCGAGCTCCTCCGCTGGATGGGCTTCATGGCAAAGGATATCTTTGCCCCGATCCATCCCTATGGCACTACTATGTTCAAGGTTAGCTTTGATAGGCCTGAGGGGCTTGAGCTCTTCTGGTCTAGATACGAGCTAACAAAGAACGGTCCAGAGCGGCAGGATTTTGCCGTCCGGTCGATAAGCCGCCAAAACGCAGTCAAAAGATTGACCGTGCTCACCAGTAACAAGTCATAATATCATGCTGTGGCTGAGTAGATATGGCGAAGTTTATCCGTCCCCTCAGAAAAATCTGGATGAATATGGTATTTGGTCTGGGGCTTGGACCTTCATGGTGAAGTTGAAGGTTAAAGACAATTCTGTCACCCACATTCCCTCCTCAACCTTCCTAGGGAGGGACAGGATTTTGATCTTTTACCGGGGACAGCCGAAGGTCTGCTACAAGTGTGGCAGGCCTTTAGCGCACAGACATTCGCAAGTGTGCTATGTGCGGGGAGATGGGTCATGTTGCTGCATCTTGTGACAGGATTCAGTGTAATCTGTGTTGACCTCCGTCACCCGTACAGCCGCTCTCCGCGCTCTTTCGCCAACACTGTCCTGAAGGCGGCGGGTGTCAGCCAGGTGGCTGAGTCGGCTGGTGAGGGGAACAGTGGAGGCGGAAGAGAAGAGGGTCCAGGGAAGAAAAGCAAGAAGGGGGTCGCCTTCAAAGATCAGGCGACAGGAGCGGCGCCAGAAGGCTAGGGAAGAGGGAACATTGCAGGTGGCAGATGTGATGGTCCCTGCCCCTGGCCAGACGGCTGATCTTGCAGCTGAAGACCCAAGGGACAGGGAGGTGGACGAGGAGGTCGAAAAACTTCTAAGGGAAGAGATAACATCAGATGCCACAGTTGTGTCCTCTTCATATGGTGAGAGTTTGGATGAGGACTACAAAAAGTGGATAGAAGGAAAGCGTAAAAAGCGGGGTGCAGGGAGAAAAAAAAAAAAAAAAAGAGGAAGGAGAGAGGTCGCCCCTCTCTAGAGTGGGATCCATCTGGACCTCTCACCTTGGACCAAGTACCACAGGAAGGCTCGACTGTCTCCCCTCTTTATGATCTTTCCGACCAGTACTGTGGTCTTCATAACAGCTCTCCCTCCTCTTCGGAGGATGAGGGCAGGGTACCAAAGGGCGTAGAGAAGGCTCCTCCAGGGGGCGCAGAGTCTCCTCCCTCAGAGGGTGTAATGTCCTCAAGGGAGACACCAGGGCCAGCAGGCAAAGATGTCATGGATACTTCTGCTTGTCTGAAAAGACAGGAGGAGGACAGGGCTTCACCACAGGGTGGTGGGGGTGGTAAGAAGAAGGCTATCTAGCTCGATCACCAAAGGATGGCGGCACTTACCCTGTTGACACTGACGAGTATTCATGTCACCAGCAGTCAGAGTCAGATACGGCAAGATTTATGGCCTTTGATTTTTTTTAAGCTGGGTTGAAGCTGATATTTAATGTTTTCAAGAGACCAGGCTGTCAAGCTTGGCAGATCTTCATTAAGCCAAGCAGGAATGGAGCTAGGGCCATCATACTGGTCTCTTGCAGCCGAGCCATATAGCCGGGTGGCGGTCCTTTTAAAACCGCCGAAGGAGTTAAAAGCAGACGGGGGCAGGAGTTTCAGCTCATAAACATCTATGGGAGAGATTAGGACCATGTCAAGGAGACTCCTTGACAGTAGGGTCCTGTCTTCTCATTTCCAGGTACTGCTGGCCCTCAGGGACTGCCCAGGTCGGGCTCTGGACGTAGGGTTGTCGCTTTTGAATTCTGTAAGGATCCCTATGAAATTTTGGGATTTCACCTGGTGCTGCTTCCATGGTAAACTGTATGTGAGGGGCAATCTGAAATACAGGAAACCCGAGGAAATGGGTTGTCCCTGGGAGGAGTGTGGCGATGGAGATCATGGACCACTTCCTGCTTCAGTGCCCCTTTACCACAGGGTGGGGGCTCCCATTGGTTGTCCTCGGCTGGCTGCTCCATCCTATGCAGAGCGGGTCTACGGGGCATGCAGAGACCTGGGTGGTAGGGACCGCTGCACTTCTTTCTTTCTTAGTGTAGTGGTTAGGTACCACACGTGGAAGTAGGAGCATCCTCAGTGACCTGGTGAAGGTTCGCTCTCTGGAGTGTGGACGGCTGCCAGAACCTCCTGTCTTTGGAGGGGTTTTGCTTCGGGTGTCTTAGCCGACTACTCCCCCAGCTCCTCACGGTGATTGGCTGATCTTACACTCGTAAATTTTTGTTTTGCAATGAAATTGTGACAAGAAAAAGGGCTTCCAGGTGCCGAACCTGGGCCTGGTGTGTGCACTGACTGAAAGGTCAGGGATCAGGGTTCATGGTAAGCGATTATTGTATATATTGTAGATTATATTATATTCTGGGTGTTCGGTTGGGTGGGGGACTTCGGGTGATGGGGACAGTGATCACATGGACTGTTTTGGCCTCAGCCTGGTAGGGATGAACTAAAGGGCTGGGGACAGAGCTCGGGATTTTTTTCCCTTGAACTTTGACCACAACAGAACAGTTTTTCATGTGAATTTAGACAGATGTGTGAGAAAAAACATGTAAAAAAACAGGATGGATTTACTGTTGTATTACTTCATGTTTTCTTTATTGTTTGGCGGTGGACCAGTTTTTGTTTTTTGGTTATTTTATATGATTTGGTTCTGATATTGTAAAGCTTAAAAAAAAAATTAAAAATAGATTTTTGTGGACGATGGTGATGGATGTGTATATAGTATATGTATATAGTGTTTCAGGTGAGAGGTGTGTGTGGTATATGTAGGAGGTATGGAGTGGCTGGGAGGGGAGATATGGTTGGAATTATATTTTATGTAACTATTATATAGTTGTGTTTTACTTTGTTTTTACTTTTTGTTATGTTTTAAAACAATTTCATATTAAAAGAGCTACAATCTATTGCTCCCTGTTATCAGACATTTCAGAGGAAGGGATGACTGTAGGACAGGAGAATACAATCTATTGCTCCCTGTTATCAGACATTTCAGAGGAAGGGATGACTGTAGGACAGGAGAATACAATCTATTGCTCCCTGTTATCAGACATTTCAGGGGAGAGGATGACTGTAGGACAGGAGAATACAGTCTATTGCTCCCTGTTATCAGACATTTCAGGGGAGAGGATGACTGTAGGACAGGAGAATACAATCTATTGCTCCCTGTTATCAGACATTTCAGGGGAGAGGATGACTGTAGGACAGGAGAATACAATCTATTGCTCCCTGTTATCAGACATTTCAGGGGAGAGGATGACTGTAGGACAGGAGAATACAATCTATTGCTCCCTGTTATCAGACATTTCAGGGAGAGGATGACTGTAGGACAGGAGAATACAATCTATTGCTCCCTGTTATCAGACATTTCAGGGGAGAGGATGACTGTAGGACAGGAGAATACAATCTATTGCTCCCTGTTATCAGACATTTCAGGGGAGAGGATGACTGTAGGACAGGAGAATACAATCTATTGCTCCCTGTTATCAGACATTTCAGGGGAGAGGATGACTGTAGGACAGGAGAATACAATCTATTGCTCCCTGTTATCAGACATTTCAGGGGAGAGGATGACTGTAGGACAGGAGAATACAATCTATTGCTCCCTGTTATCAGACATTTCAGGGGAGAGGATGACTGTAGGACAGGAGAATACAATCTATTGCTCCCTGTTATCAGACATTTCAGGGGGAGGAGACTGTGTAGGACAGGAGAATACAATCTATTGCTCCCTGTTATCAGACATTTCAGGGGAGAGGATGACTGTAGGACAGGAGAATACAATCTATTGCTTCCCTGTTATCAGACATTTCAGGGGCAGAGGATGACTGTAGGACAGGAGAATACAATCTATTGCTCCCTGTTATCAGACATTTCAGGGGAGAGGATGACTGTAGGACAGGAGAATACAATCTATTGCTCCCTGTTATCAGACATTTCAGGGGGAGGATGACTGTAGGACAGGAGAATACAATCTATGCTCCCTTTATCAGACATTTTCAGGAGAGAGATGACTGTAGACAGGAGAATACAATCTATTGCTCCCTGTTATCAGACATTTCAGGGGAGAGGATGACTGTAGGACAGGAGAATACAATCTATTGCCTCCCTGTTATCAGACATTTCAGGGGAGAAGGATGACTGTAGGACAGGAGAATACAATCTATTGCTCCCTGTTATCAGACATTTCAGGGGGAGAGGATGACTGTAGGACAGGAGAATACAATCTATTGCTCCCTGTTATCAGACATTTCAGGGGAGAGGATGACTGTAGGACAGGAGAATACAATCTATTGCTCCCTGTTATCAGACATTTTCAGGGAGAGGATGACTTAGGACAGGAGCTATTGCTCCCTGTTATCAGACATTTTCAGGGTTATCAGGAGAGGATGACTGTAGGACAGGAGAATACAATCTATTGCTCCCTGTTATCAGACATTTCAGGGGAGAGGATGACTGTAGGACAGGAGAATACAATCATTGCCTGTTATCCCTGTTTATCAACATTTCAGTGGAGAGGATGCTTGTAGGACAGGAGAATCAATCTATTGCTCCCTGTTATCAGAATTTCAGGGGACGAGGATGACTGTAGCGCACCAGGAAGAATAACAATCTATTGATCCCTGTTATCAGAACAATGTCAGGGACGAGATGACTGTTAGCTAGGCACAGGAGAAATACAATCTAGCTTCCTGTTATCAGACATTTCAGGTGAGAGGGATGACTGTAGGACAGGAGAATACAATCTATTGCTCCCTGTTATCAGACATTTCAGGGTGATATACTCTCCTCCCTGTATAATAGTCTCTCCTCTGTATCTGGGTGTATATACTCTCCTCCCTGTATATATAGTCTCTCCTCTGTCTCTTATATACTCCTCCTCCCTTATATATAGGTGTCTCCTCTGGTATCCCGGGTGATATACTCTCCTCCCTTATATATAGTGTCCCTTATCCGGTGTATATACTTCCTCCCTGTATATATAGTGTGTATCCTCGGTTATATACTCTCCTCCTGTATATATATCTCCTCTGTATCCCGGTGTATATACTCTCCTCCCTGTATAATTACGGTTCTCCTCTGTATCCGGGTTATATACTCTCCTCCCTGTATATATAAGTGTCTCCTCTGTAGGATAATATATATCTTCCTTGTTTGTACTCTCCTGTATATATAGTATCATTTTCAGGGGGAGAGGTGACTGTAGGACAGGAGAATACATCTTTAGTTCCCTGTTATCAGGACATTTCAGGGAACGATGATGACTGTTAGGACAGGAGAATACATCTACTTGCTCCTTGCTTATCAGACATTCAGGGGAGAGGATGACTGCTTGGACAGGAGAATACAGTCTATTGCTCCTTGTTATCAGACATTTTCAGGGGAGAGGATGACAGTAGGCGGAGAATTAGTCTATTGCCTCCCTTTATCAGCATTTCAGGGGGAGTATGTTTGCAGTAGCCACAATATCACATGACTGAGCGTTTGCTGGGGGTAGGGGCGGGTGGCAATCACATTCAGGAGGACGTCAAAATGATGTCCAATGTTTTATTAGCAGAAACAGACCGGATTGGATGTCACCTCTGTGCGGATAACAGACGCTGCTCCGTAACCCTGCGTTGATGATGGAGACAGCAAGACGATACACCCGGTCAAACAGTCACAAACACCATGAACGACTTTCCAGCATGATCCCCCACGGTGGGGGAGGTTGTGACACGCACACTGTAGGGTCACGACCTTTAGTGTCCAGTAATGTCCCCAGTACAAGGGGTTAATCCGGCAATCACAGATTGCAGTAACTCACAGGGGTCTTCATCTTCAGTGCTCGGCGTCTCCTCAGTCGCGGTGCGTCTTCTCTGTCATCGATTTCCTCTCATACTGAAATGGCAGATAACAGAGAATAAGACACAGACACGAGGCGGAGTGGACGCCCACAAGACGCAACCTACCATCTCCAGCTGACGTCCAATGTTCCCCATAGTGATCCCACCAGCAAAAAATATACAGGGCAGCCAGGAGCGCACGTACAGGAAATCTGGGGCCGTGTACCTGCCGAAACAAAAGGACGTCAGCAGGGCTGGAGGAGAGCGGCGGCGGCGGCCGCGCGGGCTGGAGGAGAGCGGCGGCGGCGGCCGCGCGGGCTGGAGGAGAGCGGCGGCGGCGGCGGCCGCGCGGGCTGGAGGAGAGCGGCGGCGGCGGCCCGCGCGGGCTGGAGGAGAGCGGCGGCGGCGGCCGCGCGGGCTGGAGGAGAGCGGCGGCCGCGCGGGCTGGAGGAGAGCGGCGGCGGCCGCATCACTTACTGGTACACTCCATTATAAACCAGCAGCTGCGACACCAGTGTGGCAAAGAATGCAATGCCGATCCCCAGGCCGAGGCCGGTGCGAGACCGGTCAAACGTCCACCATAGCCCAATGGACAAGGCGGCCAGCGTGAGGGACAGCTGCATGTTATTGGCGAAATCCACCTTCTAATGGGAGGAGTCAAGGAGAATCATGGAGAAGCCGCCTGGTAAATAGCCCCCAAATCCTGAAAGGCCTCTCGCCGAGTTGAGCCAATCCTCTCCGAACCGGCATCTGCAGATGAGACACTGGCTTACCTAATATCATGTCTCAAGGCCTTTTTAAAGGGTCGAACATTGACTTACAGGAGAGCGGCCTTACATCCGGCGCTCATTTCCATCCCTTTACAGAAGGTTAGAAGGGCAGTGCAGACTGACACACACATACAGTGTTCATGAAGGATACAGCGCTGGCGTGGTTTATACCCACGAATACGGCCACGCAGCGCATGACGCTGGACCACTCTCTCTTGAACTTGTGTGGCTCCCCCAGGTGTCGGTCGATGCATGGATACAGGAGGCCGATGGCAGCTGTGGAGGCAGAGGACAGCAGTGACACACAGAGGACAAACACCCCCCACCTCCGGCCGGAGAACCTACCTGCAGCCGTCCCACAGCAGAGCGGCACCCACCAGGCCGAGGAGAAGAGGCTGGAAAACACGTCGGGGGGGAACACCCGTGACATTCCGCTGACCTGCAGCAGTTCAGGACCAACGCCAAAAGACCCCGATGAGAAGAGCAGAGCCACGCAGAGCAAGTCATCCTGGGACCGGGCCCTGAACATCCGCTCTGTCACCCATTCACCTGCAGGGGCCCCAGGAACCACCGCCTTCCTACACAGCAGGGGAGACAGAGCGGAGGAAAACTCAGCACCGACACACGAGAAAGCTATGACAGGAGAACACTATAGTATACAGGGAGGAAAGTAATATACACCCAGGATACTCCTCGACACCTATATATACAGGAGGAAAGTATATACACCATACACAGAAGGGACACCTATATATCTGCCTCCCTGGATACAGGGAGACACCTATATATACAGGAGGGAGTATATTAACACCCAGGATCAGAGGAGACACCTATATACTAGCAGCGAGAAGTATTACACCCAGGACACAGAAGGAGAACCTATATATACAGGGAGGAGAGTATATACACCCAGGATACAGAGGAGACACCTATATAATACAGGAGGGAGAGTATATACACCCAGGATACAGAGGAGGACACCTATATATACAGGGAGGAGAGAGTATATACACCGGGGATACAGAGGAGACACCTATATATACAGGGAGGAGAGTATATACACCCGGGGATACAGAGGAGACACCTATATATACAGGGAGGAGAGTATATACACCCAGGATACAGAGGAGACACCTATATATACAGGGAGGAGAGTATATACACCCCACAGAGGAGGACACCTATATATACAGGGAGGAGAGTATATACACCCGGGATACAGAGGAGACACTATATATACAGGGAGGAGAGTATATCACCAGGATACAGAGGAGGACACCTATATATACAGGGAGGAAAGTATATACACCCGGGATACAGAGGACACCTATATATACAGGGAGGAGAGTATATACACCCAGGATACAGAGGAGACACCTATATATACAGGGAGGAGAGTATATACACACCGGGGATACAGAGGAGACACCTATATATATACAGGGAGGAGAGTATATACACCCGGATACAGAGACCACCTATATAATCAGGGAGGAGAGTAATATACACCCGGGGATACAGAGGAGACACCTATATATACAGGGAGGAGAGTATATACACCCGGGGATACAGAGGAGACACCTATATATACAGGGAGGAGAGTATATACACCCGGGATACAGAGGAGACACCTATATATACAGGGAGGAGAGTATATACACCCAGGATACAGAGGAGACACCTATATATACAGGGAGGAAGAGTATATATACACCCGGGGATACAGAGGGAGACACCTATATATACAGGGAGGAGAGTATATACACCGGGGATACAGAGGAGACACCTATATATACAGGGAGGAGAGTATATACACCCAGGATACAGAGGAGACACCTATATATACAGGGAGGAGAGTATATACACCCAGGATACAGAGGAGACACCTATATATACAGGGAGGAAAGTATATACACCCAGGATACAGAGGAGACACCTATATATACAGGGAGGAGAGTATATACACCCGGGATACAGAGGAGACACCTATATATACAGGGAGGAGAGTATATACACCCAGGATACAGAGGAGACACCTATATATACAGGGAGGAGAGTATATACACCCAGGATACAGAGGAGACACCTATATATACAGGGAGGAGAGTATATACACCCGGGATACAGAGGAGACACCTATATATACAGGGAGGAAGTATATACACCCAGGATACAGAGGAGACACCTATATATACAGGGAGGAGAGTATATATACACCAGGATACAGAGGAGACACCTATATATACAGGGAGGAGAGTATATACACCCGGGATACAGAGGAGACACCTATATATACAGGGAGGAGAGTATATACACCCAGGATACAGAGGAGACACCTATATATACAGGGAGGAGAGTATATACACCCCAGGGATACAGAGGAGACACCTATATATACAGGGAGGTATATTATACAGAGGAGAGTATATACACCCACCGGGATACAGAGGAGACACCTATATATACAGGGAGGAGAGTATATACACCCGGGATACAGAGGAGACACCTATATATACAGGGAGGAGAGTATATACACCCAGAGGGACATATATATACAGAGGAGACACCTATATATACAGGGAGGAGAGTATATACACCCGGGATACAGAGGAGACACCTATATATACAGGGAGGAGAGTATATACACCCAGGATACAGAGGAGAGACCTATATATACAGGGAGGAGAGTATATACACCCGGGATACAGAGGAGACACCTATATATACAGGGAGGAGAGTATATACACCCAGGATACAGAGGAGACACCTATATATACAGGGAGGAGAGTATATACACCCGGGATACAGAGGAGACACCTATATATACAGGGAGGAGAGTATATACACCCGGGATACAGAGGAGACACCTATATATACAGGGAGGAGAGTATATACACCGGGGATACAGAGGAGACACCTATATATACAGGGAGGAGAGTATATACACCCAGGATACAGAGGAGACACCTATATATACAGGGAGGAGAGTATATACACCCAGGATACAGAGGAGACACCTATATATACAGGGAGGAGAGTATATACACCCAGGATACAGAGGGAGCACCTATATATACAGGGAGGAGAGTATATACACCGGGATAGCAGAGGGAACACCTATATATACAGGGAGGAGAGTATATACACCCAGGATACAGAGGAGACACCTATATATACAGGGAGGAGAGTATATACACCCAGGATACAGAGGAGGACACCTATATATACAGGGAGGAGAGTATATACACCCAGGATACAGAGGAAGACACCTATATATACAGGGAGGAGAGTATATACACCCGGGATACAGAGGAGACACCTATATATACAGGGAGGAGAGTATATACACCCGGGATACAGAGGAGAACCTATATATACAGGGAGGAGAGTAATATACACCGGGATACAGAGGAGACACCTATATATACAGGGAGGAGAGTATATACACCCGGGGATACAGAGGAGACACCTATATATACAGGGAGGAAGTATATACACCCGGGATACAGAGGAGACACCTATATATACAGGGAGGAGAGTATATACACCCGAGATACAGAGGAGACACCTATATATACAGGGAGGAGAGTATATACCACCCGGGATACAGAGGGAAGACACCTATATATACAGGGAGGAGAGTATATACACCCGGGATACAGAGGAGACACCTATATATACAGGGAGGAGAGTATATACACCGGGATACAGAGGAGACACCTATATATACAGGGAGGAGAGTATATACACCCAGGATACAGAGGAGACACCTATATATACAGGGAGGAGAGTATATACACCCGGGATACAGAGGAGACACCTATATATACAGGGAGGAGAGTATATACACCCGGGATACAGAGGAGACACCTATATATACAGGGAGGAGAGTATATTATATACACCCAGGATTACAGAGGAGACACCTATATATACAGGGAGGAGAGTATATACACCCAGGATACAGAGGAGACACCTATATATATACAGGGGAGGAGAGTATATACACCCGGGATACAGAGGAGACACCTATATATATACAGGGAGGAGAGTATATACACCCAGGATACAGAGGAGGACACCTATATATACAGGGAGGAGAGTATATACACCCAGGATACAGAGGAGACACCTATATATACAGGGAGGAGAGTATATACACCAGGATACAGAGGAGGACCTATATATACCAGGAGAGTATATACACTATATATACAGGGAGGAGAGTATATACACCCGGGATACAGAGGAGACACCTATATATACAGGGAGGAGAGTATATACACCCGGGATACAGAGGAGACACCTATATATACAGGGAGAAGAGTATATACACCAATATACAGGGAGGAGAGTATATACACTATATATACAGGGAGGAGAGTATATACACCGAGGATACAGAGGAGACACCTATATATACAGGGAGGAGAGTATATACACCCGGGATACACAGAGGAGACACCTATATATATACAGGGAGGAGAGTATATACACCCGGGATACAGAGGAGACACCTATATATACAGGGAGGAGAGTATATTACACCCGGATACAGAGGAGACACCTATATATACAGGGAGGAGAGTATATACACCCGGGATACAGAGGAACACCTATAATATACAGGGAGGAGAGTATATACACCCAGGATACAGAGGAGACACCTATATATACAGGAGGAGAAGTATATACACCCGGGATACAGAGGAGACACCTATATATACAGGGAGGAGAGTATATACACCCAGGATACAGAGGAGACACCTATATATACAGGGAGGAGAGTATTATATATACACCGGGATACAGAGGAGACACCTATATATACAGGGAGGAGAGTATATACACCGGGATACAGAGGAGACACCTATATATAACAGGGGAGGAGAGTATATACACCCGGGATACAGAGGAGAACACCTATATATACAGGGAGGAGAGTATATACACCCGGATACAGAGGAGACACCTATATATAACAGGGAGGGAGTATATACATCCGGGATACAGAGGAGACACCTATATATACAGGGAGGAGAGTATATACACCGGGGATACAGAGGAGACACCTATATATAGGGAGGTATATAGTATATAGGTCTCTCCTCTATATCCTGGGGATACTACTCCCTGTATATTAGGAGACCCGGTATATACTCCCTATATCCCAGGATGTATATACAGGGAGGAGAGTATATACACCCAGGATACAGAGGAGACACCTATATATACAGGGAGGAGAGTATATACACCCGGGATACAGAGGAGACACCTATTATACAGGGAGGAGAGTATATACACCGGGGTACAGAGGAGACACCTATATATACAGGGAGGAGAGTATATACACCCGGGATACAGAGGAGACACCTATATATACAGGGAGGAGAGTATATACACCGGGATACAGAGGGAGACACCTATATATATACAGGGAGGGAGGAGAGTATATACACCCAGGATACAGAGGAGACACCTATATATACAGGAGGAGAGTATATATACACCGGGGATACAGAGGAGACACCTATAATATACAGGGAGGAGAGTATATACACCCAGGGATACAGAGGAGACACCTATATATACAGGGAGGAGAGTATATACACCCAGGATACAGAGGAGGACACCTATATATACAGGGAGGAGAGTATATACACCCTATATATATAACAGGGAGGGGGAGAGTATAACACCCCAGGATACAGAGGAGACACCTATATATACAGGGAGGAGAGTATATACACCCAGGATACAGAGGAGACACCTATATATATACAGGGAGGAGAGTATATACACCCAGGAGGAGGATACAGAGGAGAGACACCCTATATATACAGGAGGAGAGTATATTACAGAGGAGACACCTATATATACAGGGAGGAGAGTATATACAGAGGAGGACACCTATATATTACAGGGAGGAGAGTATATACACCCAGGATACAGAGGAGACACCTATATATACAGGGAGGAGAGTATAACACCCGGGATACAGAGGAGACACCTATATATACAGGAGGAGAGTATATACACCAGGATACAGAGGAGACACCTATATATACAGGGAGGAGAGTATATACACCCACCCGGGATACAGAGGAGCACCTATATATACAGGGAGGAGAGTATATACACCCAGGATACAGAGGAGACACCTATATATACAGGGAGGAGAGTATATACACCCAGGATACAGAGGAGACACCTATATATACAGGGAGGAGAGTATATACACCCAGGATACAGAGGAGACACCTATATATACAGGGAGGAGAGTATATACACCGGGGATACAGAGGAGACACCTATATATACAGGGAGGAGAGTATATACACCCAGAGGAGATACAGAGGAGACACCTATATATACAGGGAGGAGAGTATATACACCCAGGTATATATTACAGATGAGAGACACACCTATATATACAGGGAGGAGAGTATATACAGAGGATACAGAGGAGACACCTATATATACAGGAGGAGGAGTATATACCCCAGGATACAGAGGAGACACCTATATATACAGGGAGGAGAGTATATACACATACAGAGGAGACACCTATATTATACAGGAGGAGAGTATATACCGGGATACAGAGGAGACACCTATATATACAGGGAGGAGAGTATATACACCCAGGATACAGAGGAGACACCTATATATACAGGGAGGAGAGTATATATACACCCAGGATACAGAGGAGACAACCTATATATAGTATATACCATAGGAGGAGGGAGGAGAGTATATACACCCGGGATACAGAGGAGACACCTATATATATACAGGGAGGAGAGTATATACACCCGGGATACAGAGGAGACACCTATATATACAGGGAGGAGAGAGAGAGTATATACACCCAGGATACAGAGGAGACACCTATATATACAGGGAGGAGAGTATATACACGAGGATACAGAGGAGACACCTATATATACAGGGAGGAGAGTATATACCCGGGATACAGAGGAGACACCTATATATACAGGGAGGAGAGTATATAACACCCAGGATACAGAGGAGACACCTATAATATACAGGGGAGAGTATATACAGAGAGATATACCTACAGAGACACCTATATATACAGGGAGGAGAGTATATACACCTACAGGAGACACCTATATATACGAGAGATATACAGAGAGAGGATACACCTATATATACAGGGAGGAGAGTATATACACCGGATACAGAGGAGACACCTATATATACAGGGAGGAGAGTATATACACCCGGGATACAGAGGAGACACCTATATATACAGGGAGGAAGTATATACACCCGGGATACAGAGGAGACACCTATATATACAGGAGGAGAGTATATCGGGATACAGAGGACACTATATATACAGGAGGAGAGTATATATACAGAGGAGGGACACCTATATATACAGGGAGGAGAGAGGGAGAGTATCAGGGAGGAGAGTATTTACAGGAGACCCTATATATACGAGAGTATATATACAGAGGAGACACCTATATATACAGGGAGGAGAGTATATACACCTATATATACAGGGAGGAGAGTATATACACCGAGGATACAGAGGAGACACCCAATATATACAGGGAGGAGAGTATATACACCCGGATACAGAGGAGACACCTATATATACAGGGAGGAGAGTATATACACCCAGGATACAGAGGAGACACCTATATATACAAGGGAGGAGAGTATATACACCGGGATACAGAGGAGCACCTATATATACAGGGAGGAGAGTATATAGGAGAGTATATACACCCGGATACAGAGGAGATATATACAGGGAGGAGAGTATATACACCCAGGATACAGAGGAGACACCTATATATACGGGAGGAGATATATACCCGGGATACAGAGGAGACACCTATATATACAGGGAGGAGAGTAATATACACCCTACAGAGGAGACACCTATATATACAGGAGGAGAGTATATACACCGGGATACAGAGGAGACACCTATATATACAGGGAGGAGAGAGTATATACACCCCGGGATTACAGAGGAGAGTATATACACCCCTTATACAGGGAGGAGAGATAATACACCCTAGGATACAGACAGAGGAGACATATATACAGGGAGGAGAGTATATACACCCAGGATACAGAGGAGACACCATATACAGGGAGGAGAGTATATACACCGGAGATACAGAGGAGACACCTATATATACAGGGAGGGAGAGTATATACACCCAGGATACAGAGGAGACACCTATATATACAGGGAGGAGTATATACAGGATACAGAGGAGACACCTATATATATACACAGGAACAAGGAGACACCTATATATACAGGAGGAGAGTATATACACCAGGATACAGAGGAGACACCTATATATACAGGGAGGAGAGTATATACACCCGGGATACAGAGGAGAAGACCTATATATACAGGGAGGAGAGTATATACACCCAGGATACAGAGGAGACACCTATATATACAGGGAGAGAGTATATACACCCGGGATACAGAGGAGACACCTACACAGGGGGGAGGAGAGTATATACAGGAGACACCTATATATACAGGAGAGTATATACCAGGATACAGGAGGAGACACCTATATATACAGGGAGGAGAGTATATACACCCGGGATACAGGAGACACCTATATATACAGGGAGGAGAGTAATACACCCGGGATACAGAGGAGACACCTATATATACAGGGAGGAGAGTATATACACCCGGGACTTACAGAGGAGACACCTATATATACAGGGAGGAGAGTATATACACCCGGGATACAGAGAGAGACACCTATATATACAGGGAGGAGAGTATATACACCCAGGATACAGAGAGACACCTATATATACAGGGAGGAGAGTATATACACCCGGATACAGAGAGACACCTATATATACAGGAGGAGAGTATATACACCCAGATACAGAGAGGGACACCTATATATACAGGGAGGAGAGTATATACACGGGATAGAGGAGACACCTATATATACAGGGAGGAGAGTATATACACCGGGGATACAGAGGAGACACCTATATATACAGGGAGAGAGTATATACACCCAGGATACAGAGGAGACACCTATATATACAGGGAGGAGAGTATATACACCCGGATACAGAGGAGGACCTATATATACAGGAGGAGAGTATATACACCCGGGATACAGAGAGGAGGACACCTATATATACAGGGAGGAGAGTATACACCGGAATACAGAGGAGACACCTATATATACAGGGAGGAGAGTATATACACCGGGGAATACAGAGGAGTATATACACAACTATATATACAGGGAGGAGAGTATATACACCCGGATACAGAGGAGACACCTATATATACAGG
>ONZH01009079.1:0-51341 GCA_900303285.1 Rhinella marina | reverse complement strand
CCTCCGTTCTCATTATCGGTGGGGGTCCCAGTGATGGGACCCCATAATCTAATAGTACAATATAATAACAATATAAACAGAATACTCCTAAGCCACTTTTTAAGGACCAGTTCAGTTATGAAGTCACTTTGTGCAGCTTACATAATAGAAACCACCCATAACTTTTGTTTTAGAAACTGCACCCCGCAGGTTATTCAAAACTGATTTTTACAAATTTTGTTAATCCTTTAGGTGTTCCACAAGAATTAATGGAAAATGGAGATGAAATTTCATTTTTTTGGCAGACTTTCCATTTTAATCCTTTTTTTCTGTAACACAGCAGGGGTTAACAGGCAAACAAAACTCAATATGTATTACGCTGATTCTGCAGTTTACAGAAACACCCCACATGCTATATGGGCACACAGCAGGGCTCAAAAGGATAGGATGGTTTTTGGAGGACAGATTTTGCTGGGCTGATTTTTAGACACCATGTCACATTTGAAAACCTCCTGATACAGTAGAAACTCCCAAAAAGTGACCCCATTTTGGAAACTACGGGGTAAGGTTACAGTTTTGTTGGTACTATTTTGTGGTAGATATGATTTTTTATTTCTCTCTATTCGCTTTTTGTGAGGCAAGGTAACGAAAAAATGGCAGTTCTGCTACAGTTTTCTTTTTTTTTTTTTTTTTACAATGTTCACCTGACATATTAGATCATATGCTAATTTTATAGAGCAAGTTGTTACGGATTTGGCGATATCAAATATGATTACTTTTATTTCTTTGTATCAGTTTTACATAAAGCATTTTGGAAAAAAAATGTTTGTCTCCATTTTCTGAAAGACATATGTATTTTTTTATTTTTCTGCCGATCATCTTGTGTAAGGGCTTATTTTTTGCGGGAAGAGTTGATGTTTTTATTGGTGACATTTTTGGGTACATATGATTTTTTTGATCATTCAATATTACAGTTTATGGAGCACCAATAAATTGGTTGTTTTGGCACAGTTTTCATGTGATATTTTTATACAGAATGTCAGTGATACCTAATATGTCTACTTTTTTACATTTACTGTATTTCAGTTTTACACAATAAAAGCATTTTGGAAAAAATAAAATCATTTTTGTGTATCCATTTTCTGAAAGCCATATATTTTTTACTTTTTGGGGGGCAATTGTCTTACGTACAAGCTCATTTTTTTCAGGATGAGGTGACAGTATGATTGGTACTATTTTGGGGTACATATGACTTTTTGATTGCATGTTTTATACTTTTTGTGACACAGTTTTTTTTTTTTTTTTTACGGCGTTCATCTGACGGGATGGAATATGTGAGGTTTTTAAAGAGCCGGTCGTTATGGATGCAGCGATACCTAATATGTGTGTGTTTTTTTTGTTTTTTTTTTACAACTTTATATGTGTTTATTAGGGTAAATGGGCTTTTTTTAAAAAAAAAAAAAAAAAACACTTTTTTTTTACTTTTTATTTTTGTTTCCTTTTTTTTGTGGCCCCACTGAAATGAATGGTTCCATATACGGACTGCAAAAACTGGAATGGACAAAAAAATACATTTGTGTGCATGAGCCATAAGGGGCTGGATATCCTAGGCTTCTGTAGAAAACAAGGCCGGATGCCTTGCGGGGACCCGATGGGTATCTTAATGAAGCCGCAGACCCATGTAAACCCCCTGTATGCCACAGTCAGCTTTGACCACGGCATACAAGGGGTTACATCGCTGTTTACAACAACATAGCTCCCAACCATTCCCATATCCGGCGGGACAGTTCCAGATTGCAGTGGGTGTCCCTCGGTCCCAGAATGAGTGAGGTATGTCCCACTCTCAGGCAGCTGTCTCTGCTTCCATAGGATACACAGACCAGAGCAGCCGATGTGTATCCCGCCTGCTGCTGTTGGGGAGCACAGATCATCAGAGAAACCAGGTGAATATTTAGTGTTTGTTTGTTTTTTTTAACTTCCTGTGAAGGGGTCACATACCTGGGCATAATACTGTGAGGGGGCACATATCAGGGCAAAGCTACTGTAAGGGGGCATATATCTGGGCATAACTACTATGAAGGGCACATACCTGGGCATAACTATTGTGAGACGGCACATATCTGGCATAAATACTGTGAGGGGGCACATATCTGGGCATAACTACTGTGAGGGGGCACATATATGGGCATAACTATTGTGAAGGCAGCACATATTTGGACATAATTACTGTGAAGGGGCACATATCTGTGAAGGGGCAAATATCTGGGCATAACTCCTGTGAAGAGGACACAATATGGGCATAACTACTGTGAGAGTGCACATATCTTGTAATGACTACTTTGAGAGGGCACATATCTGGGCATAACTAGTGTGAGGAGCCACATATCTGGGCATAACCTGTGAAGGGGGAACAATGCAGGCATAACTACTGTGAGGAGGCACATATCTGGGCATAACTACTGTGAGGGGGCACAATGTGGGCATAACTACTATGTGCTGGCACAAAGGGGGAATAATTACTATGTGAGGGCATTTAGGGGACTGGGTGGGAATTAGGTGTTTAGTGTCACGCTCTGGTGTGGAGGAATAGCCACACCAAGCGTACGAGGAAGGGAACAGACCAAAACCAGGGAAACGGTCACCTCCTGCAGGGAACCCTGAAACTAGGCCCCGACTGACTACAGTATGAACAATTCTGGGTGGTAGGAGAGTTCATACACAGGAACCTAATAATAAAATGCACCCTAAAGAACCCTGCAGCTAGTGACACAAGAAGAGTAAACCCGTTCCTCCAAGAGTAAGGACGAACAGGAAGACTCCAAAAGGAAAACCACAAAAGAGAAAAAGTCACTTATCTTTAAGCAGATATAGCAGCAACCGGATCTCAGCGAGATCCACACACTACTAAGTAAGCAGAAAGTATAAACCGCAAGGGATACTGGGAGAGGAAGGGGTAAATAGGAGAAAGATAATTACCACAGCGGCAACAGCTGAGGGGAAGGGGTGTGCTAAACAGCAACCAAGGGAAAAGTATGTCAAATTATGTCACTCTTGAAGCCGTGCAGAACGTCTGATACCAGACGCAAGCCCACTAGTGACATTTAGGTCTCATGCACACGACCGTATGTATTTTGCGGTCCGCAAAAACGGATCCGCAAAAAAATCCGGATGATGTCCGTGTGCATTCCGTATTTTGGCGGAACGGAACAGCTGGCCCCTAATAGAACAGTACTATCCTTGTCCGTAATGCGGACAATAATAGGACATGTTCTACTTTTTTGCGGAACGGAAAAAACGGACCTACGGAAACGGAATGCACACGGAGTACCTTCCGTTTTTTTTGCGGACCCATTGAAGTGAATGGTTCCGCATACGGTCCGCAAAAAAACGGAACGGATGCGGAAAGAAAATACGTTCGTGTGCATGAGCCCTTAGTTATGTTTTGGGTGGAGTTAAAGACGTGACCGAGTATGAAAAAATTATTTTCAAAAGTTGGGCGGCATGCAGCAATGCCGGCGGATACAGCAGGGGCCCGGCTGTCAGTCTCCGGGTTTTCAGGGTACAGGCATTTTTGTGAATTAGGTGACATTTTTTATCATTTTTGGCTTCTTTCCAAAAATGCAGCATGCTGTAGTTTTTGTTTTTTGCAGGTGATTTCATGGCTCCTTGTCTATCAGGGAAAATGCCATACAAAAAGTGGGCAAAACAAAAAAAAAAATTAAAAAAATGGCAAAACATATAGGTGACAAAAAAGTGCAGTTTATTTCTTTTTTAGTGGTAAAAAACACCAAACAAAATTCATATGTGTATCTATGCTTTGCAACATAGATTTTTATTTCTGGAATTTTTCTGCACTTTTGCCACATTTTTGTACCAGTGTTTCGCACTGTTTTTTTTCCTTTTCTTTTTTTTTTGCTGTAAAAACTCCAAGCTCCAGATAATAGCTGAAGGTCTATGGGAAATATGAAATGCAGGACACAAATGCAGGTGGTGTTTTTTGTCTTTCTTGTTTGTTTTCAAGAACCCAGCATGCTGTAGCTCTTTGTGTTTTTTTTTTTTTAGGCATTTTAGCAAAACCTTCTCTATAGGGAAAGGGTACCATGAAGAAAATGCTAGCGGTAAGGGTTGGTTCGCATCACATTTTACTCCTCCGTTTGATGTATACGTTAGAAAAAAAGGGCACAAAAACGCAGTACACCAATGTTCTTGTGTCCTGCAGAGTCTGAAAAAAAGAAAAAAACATAACTTTTTTTACAACGGTAAAAAAAGGATACATTTTTTTTTTTTTACACTGGAACTCTATAGTGTATGGCATCAGTCTGAGGCATCCCTCGTTTTTGTATACGTTAAACAGATGGGAAAAAACATGATGTGAACCTACCCTAAGGCCTTATGCACACAAACTTGTGCTGGCCGTTGCCCATGCTGTTAAGACTGCAAATTGCGGTCCGCAATGCACAGGCACCAACTGTGGGGCTGCCACATGCGGATCGTGGACCCATTCACTGAATGGGGTCCGCGATCCGAATCTGACTGTCTGCACCGTAAAAAAATAGAACATGTTTTATTTTTTGCGGTGTGGCGGCACGGACATAAACACCACTCTGTAGTGCTTCCGTGGAGTTCTGATCCGTGCTTCCGTTCCGCACCGCATCTCCCGGATTGTGGACCCATTCCAAGTGAATGGTTCCCGCATCCGCATCCGTGATGGTTACCCGGTTTATTGCAAACCACACATACGTGTGGATGGGCCCTAAAACTAACTGGGGAGATTCATAAAACTAATGTGAAGGGAACACTGCTTTGTTGTTCATGGCAACCAATCAAGATCTCCTTTTCGATTTTCCAATGGAGCTTTGGAAAAGGTGGACATCTGATTGGTTTGCTATGGGCAACTAAGCCAGTTTTCCATGTACCCACCCTAGTTTTGGTAAACCTCCCCACTGGCAGAAAAAAAACCACAACAAAATCTGCAGGTGCTTTTTCAAGAATTTTTTCTTACAGGTAAAAAAAAAGCCACAAAAAATTCATGTATATAAGCACCCTAACGGAGAAAGTACTGGTACGGCTCTCTCCATCTGTCCCTGTGAATGGAATGGTGCGTCAGTCAGACATGCACACTACCAGCCCATTTATACAGGTTGAGTTGAGGACAGAGTCAGAGTAAGACAGCGATCATACATTTATCACTTATCCTATAGGATATACTGTATATTTTGTTTATATAAAATTTGACTTTTCAAGGATAATTTTAGTTTGTTCTCATAAATCCTGCCGGCTTATAACACATCCAGTGTTCTATTACTGCTGCCTTTCTCCTCTCTCGCTGAGCTGACATGGTGTCATCATGCTGCAAGAATTCTTACAACTGCACCCACTGTCTGGAATTTATTGCTGTACAGGAACCAAAAAAAAAAAAATGAAATTAACCGATTAACCTCAGAATACCACTGGAGAATATACAGAAGGTTGTAGAGTCTACTTAACCCCTTCATGATTTCAGGACCAGCCTCTTTTGGGCATTTAGAATAAAGATTTGTTTCCCATAGTTGAGCTATAACATTTTTTTATTTTACAGTTGAGGTCGCTATATATATTTTTTTTTGAGGGGTAGCGGTTGGTGGTTGTGGAGTGGCCAGGTTTGGAGTGGTCCAAATGCTACACATGGTCCCCTGGACACCGTTGCTGCTCTTCACAAGGGATGGTAAGGAGTGGTGCACCCCAATGGGAAATAAGTCCAGAGGGTCAGGGTCTGCAGTAAACCAGTGTGCTTCTTTACTGGAGGAACTCAATTGCAAAACAATACAGGCAAGGCACTGAGCTGGCTTCTCCAGTCTTCTCCAGGGCAGAAGAAGGGTTCATGATGACAAAAGGCCTGAGCTAGCTGTCCCTCTTTTTTTAGAAATAATGATGGCTAGATATCTTTTATTGAGGTTGAGTGACCACCATTAGTTCCCCAGAGTGGAAACAACTAAGTGGTACAACAGCAACTGCACCTCCAGCAACTTGGCCAGGGGGCAGTTCAGCTTGCACACAAGTGGATTACCGGGTGCGTATATTTATTTATTTAATGTATTTATATAGAGCTGGCATATTCCGCAGCGCTTTACAGATATTAACATCAAACTGTCTCAATGGGGCTCACAATATGAGTTCCCTATCAGTATGTCTTTAGAGTGTGCGAGGAAACCGAAGTACCTGGAGGAAACCCACGCAAACACGGGGAGAACATACAAACTCCATGAAAATTATGTCCTTGGTCCTAAGATCCCATTGCTGAAAGGCACCAGTGCTAACCACTGAGCCACCATGCTGCCCATTCGTAATTCAATTCTACAACTTTAAAGGGGTATTCCGGTTACCATAAATATATCTTTAGACTAATTCATCATCAATAATTACCTTATATAATGTCAATTTCACATATTTACCGCTCAGTAGTTATAAAAGTAGTTTTCTTCCTGCTGCCCACTGTGTTTCCTCATAAGTTACCATGGCATCGACCTGTAGTTCTGAGCCTTTGTTAGGTCGAGCATGCTCAGTGTGTTGCTATCAATTCTCTAGCTAAATGTCTTGTGAAACAAAGGGAATGTTATACTGCTAGTGATTGGTTAGTAGAGGGGGCGTGACTGGACTGTATGTCAGGCAGCCAATCAGTAAACATCAACACTCACAGCAGGAACGCTAGGGATTGTGGGGATTGTAGTTTTGTGAGGGAATATCAGGAGCCATGATACTGTCAGTGTGTTGCAGGCTCACACAGGTGCTAGACAAATGGATTGCAGTGTAAAATGAAGCTCTGGTTATATGTATAGGTATGGGTTCTGGTTGGGGCACAGCTTGCAGCCTTAATGCAGTTTTTCAAAAATTAAGTTATGTTACCGGAATACCCCTTTAAAAACATTTTAAAACACCAGTCCGAATTCAGCTTCAGTCCCAAGGTGTCACTACCACTTCGGCTACTAGTGCCACTACTACCACCACCATGGCTACAAGTGCCACAACTTCTACCACCAACACAGCTATGCATTTCAGTCATAAGGTCCTCAGCCTGAACTTCCTCCTCATGGCAGTCCAAATGCTGACTGTTCTCACACAACTCATCAACAAAAAGACTATCTTGAGCGTCTTCTGTAGTACCTTCCCACCACTAGGAGGGGGTACTGAAGACAGAGATGATGCCAATGAAAGGCTTCTCTTTGGCAGTAAGAAGGAGGAGCAGGAAGAATGTGCTGAACCCTGGCTCAAAGTCACGGTGTCAGACATCAATATCATCCTGCTGTCACTGATAGTATGAATAATCAAGTAGTAGAACCACACACCTACCGTCTGGGCACTACTGCAGTAAGATTCTCCAATCCTCAGTACTGAGGTGAGAAAACACCGCACTTTAATTCAATGCAAAAAAGTCTCACATGTGTATTAGTGACATAGATCAGTACTCCAAGTAACCAAATGCTTCATCCACTAGGAAACACAAGGATATGAATAAAGTCCAGAAGTCTCAGCTGATACGTGATGCTTCGGTCAAATACAATCAAGCTTTATCTGGACACAGGGACATAGTGGTCGGATGAAGCGCCGGCACAATGGATTGCAAATGTGAAGGCTAATGTCACACAGATTTTTTTTTTTTTGCTGTTTTAAGATGGTTTTACGTTGTTTGTTGAATTGTTCTAGTTGACATTTCTTGGAGCTGTTTCTTTAAACAAAAACAACAAAAAAAAAACACTGCCTTCAGATGTTGCATGGAAGTCTATGGGAAATATTAACCACAGGACAAACCATGGTAGTGTTTTTAACCCTTAAAGGGAACTTGTCATCAACTTTATGCTGACCTTACTGAGAGCAGCATAAAATAGTGACAGAAATGCTGATTCAGCGATGTGTCACTCATGAGCTAATAGTAAGTGGTTGCTGAGAAAACCAGCATCATAATCATTGAAGCTCAGGCCTTGAAAAGAGTCAAATGTACCTGAGAAGAGTCATGGTTATTCATAATCTCCTGCTCTCCCGCCCATCTGCTGATGATTGGCAGTTCTCTCCTAGATAGAAAGGGAGAAAACTAGGTAGAAGCCTATCAGTCATCAGCAGGTGGGCGGGGAGAGCAGGAATTCATGAATAACCAGGACTCTTCTCAGGTGGCCGGGACTCTTTTCCAGGCCTAGTGTACAATGATTGTGATGTTGGTTCTCGGCAACCACTTACATTTAGCTTATAAATGACAGACCGCTGAAATCAACTCACCTGTTCTCTACTTTAGGCTGTCATTAGTATGGACAGCATAAAGTTGATGACAGGTTCCCTTTAAGGTTTTTGGACTGCTTTTTTCCCCCCTTATTGCCTGGTGTTTTTTTCTCTCATAGACCACCACTGTTATTTTGAAATGTAAAAAAAAAACTCTTGTGCAAAGTGTGTTGGCATTTTAAATGGCGTTTAAATGGCGTTCTTTCCTGATTTGATCCTGATTTTTTTCAGGACCCATTGAAATGGATGGATCCAGATCAGGATCGAATCAGGAAAGAAAAACAGGACGTGTGAATGGAGCATAAGGCTGAGTTCACATCAACGTACATTTTTCCATCCTTTTGATCTGTCAGCAAAACAGAAAAATAAAGAAAAAACTGATCCTGTGGGGAAAATAATGGATCCTGAGCATCAGTTATGCACATTTGGCATCCATTTGGGCCATTTCCGTCAGAGATGCGTTATTTTAGACAGAAACAAAATGTCCTGCATGCAGGGTGGGTTGACATGTACAGTAGGTTTCTAAACCTGCGTTGTAGGCTCGTCGTGCCCGTGTCGCGAATCACAAACTGCAGGTCCACAAAACATGGCCACCGGCCGTGTGCACTCTATTGCGGTGTGGGCCCATTGACGTCAATGGGTCCGCTATCCGCAAGATGTGGCAAGATGTGGCGACCCGGAAAGCCATGTGCCTCCATGCTGCAAAAGACAGAACATGTTCTTTCGCCGCATTTTGCGGATCACGGACCCATTGAGTTGTTACACCAAGCGCACGGACTCCTGTAGATGTGCCTAATTAATGACGTAGGGGGGAATCTAAGACTGGCATAAAAAGCTGGTCTTAGTAAATGACCGCCTCCAAAAATACAAATAGCCAAGTCAGTTGTTATGGCATTTTTACAGCCCCAAAAAAACAACTGTGCAAATTTCTGCAAAAAAATGGATCCGCAAAAAATACAGATAATGGCCGTGTGCATTCCATATTTTGCAGAACGGAACAGCTGGCCCCCAACAGAACTTCCGTATTTTTGCAGACCCATTGAAATGAATGGTTCCGCATACGGTCAGCGAAAAAAAAAATACGGACACGGAAAGAAAACATGTTTGTGTGCATGAGCCCTAAGAGTACCTGCGCATGTTGCGGATTACATACGTTTTTACCATGTAGATGTTTATGCAGAGACAAAGTTGTGTAATACAGTACTAGTAAAGTGATGGAGATTTAACACACATATTTTCTGTGCGGAAACTCACCTGCCGTGCGGATTTTAAAATCCTCAGTATGTCAATTGTTTTTGCGATTCAAAACTAAGGGGGGCATCTATCAAATCAGATATGTCTGTTTTGTGGCTTAAAGGGGTATTCCCATCACATACAATGGGGGCATATCGCTAGGATATGCCCCCATTGTCTGATAGGTGCAGGTCTCACCTCTGGACCTGCACCTACAAGGAGAACGGAGCGGGGAGAGCTGTGGCTGGAGGACCCTGGGTTTAAGTGAATGGGAGCGCACTGTGCACATGTGCTTGGCTATTTTCGGTGGCCCTATTGAAATGAACCGAGGGCGGTTGCACATGCGCAGTGCGCCCTCCATTAATTTCCCCGCTCCGTTCTCGTTGAAGGTGCGGGTCCCAGAGGTGGGACCTGCACCTATCAGACAATGGGAGCATATCGTAGCGATATGCTCCCATTGTATGTGATGGGAATACCCCTTTAACAATGTTGCAAATGTGTGGTAGTGCCCTAGTAGGGTGATCAATAAGCCTGGTAGTGGACAACTCCTTTAATTAAGTGGGAAAATCTAGGATTGTTAGCTAAGGGCTCATGCTCACAAACATTTTTTCTTCCCATGTCTGTTCCGTTTTTTTTGCGGTTCGTATGTGGAACCATTCACTTCAATGGGGCTGCATAAAACAGAAATGACTCCTCTTCCGCATGTCTGCATGGCTGTTCCGCAAAAAAATAAAACATGTCCTATTATTGTGCACATTACGGACAAGGTTTGGACTGTTCAATTATGGCCCGGATGTTTCAATCCGCAAAAAGCGGAATGCACACGGCCGGTATCTGTGTTTTGCGGTTCTGCAATTTGCGGACAGCAAAACAGCCAACAGTTGTGTGCATGAGCCCTAAAGATGATTTCCAGCAGAGCAAGAAAAGCAAGCTCTCAGTGAACAGACATATTGGTGCACATTCCTAAGGCTCTGTGGAATAAGTCATGTAATAGGTGTGGCTGCATATAGTGAAATTCCATCTGACAGGTCATTACTATACGGGCTCGTGCACACAAATGTATTTTTGGTCTGCATCCATTCTGCATTTTTTGCGGGTCAGATGCAAACCCATTAATTTCAATGGGTCTTTTTTTCATGCATCAGTTCTGCGTTGTGTGAAAATCGCAGCATGCTCTATAGGCCTCATGCACATGAACGTATTTTGTTTCCGCGTCCATTCCTTTTTTTTTGGGGATAGGATGCGGACCAATTCATTTCAATGGGTCAGCAAAAAATGCGGACAGTACACCGTGTGCTGTCCGCATCCGTATGTCCGTTCGGTAGCCCCGCAAAAAAAATAGAACATGTCCTATTCTTGTCCGTTTTGCGGACAAGGATAGGCATTGTTACAATGGATCCGCAAAAAAAAAATGGAAACACGGATGCCATACGAAGCGTCATCCGTTTTTTTTGCGGATCCACAATTTGCGGGCCACAAAACACATACGGTCGTGTGCATGTAGCCATATTCAGTGTTTTTCACGCAGCCCTGGCCCCATAGAAGTGAATGGGGCTTCAAAATGCATTGCATCCGGAAGCAAGTGCGGCTGCAATGTGTTTTTCACTGATGGTTGCTAAGAGATGTTGTTTGTAAACCTTCAGTTTTTTATCACGCGCATGAAAAATGCATTGCACCCGCGCAGAAAAAACTGAACGCAATCGCAGACAAAACTGACTGAACTTGCTTGCAATTGCTTGGTGCCAATTTCACTGAATGCATCCGGACCTAATCCGTCAGGCTCGTGCACATAAACGCATTTTCTTTCCGTGTCCGTTCCGTTTTTTAGCAAACCATATCTGGGACTATTTATTTCAATGGGTCCGCAAAAAAATTGAAGTTACTCCGTGTGCATTATGTTTCCGTATGCCCGTTCCGCAAAAGAATAGAACATGCATTTTTATTATCCGCATTACGGACAGGACTGTTCTATTAGGGGACAGCTGTTCTGTTCCGCAAAATACGGAATGCACACGGACACCATACGTATTTTTTGCGGACTGCAAAATACATACGGTCGTGTGTATGAGCCCTTATACCCACCAATCATCAGCCATCACCCAACACAAGGGGGGACATTTAACAATAATTGTGTAATTTGTGTGAAAAAAATACAACATTACAAATCAAAAGTGGTGATTTTTTTCACCTCATATATCAAAAGGCGCAACCCAGTATTAAAATGTGACTTTTTTAAAAATTTATTTTCTTGATTTGCGACATTTTAATGCCAAAAGCATGAAAATGCAACTTTTTAAAACAAAAATGTGCCATTTCAGCCAACCCTGCCAGACCACACTTTTGTGACATTTCCACAGGTAAACTGTAACTTTTGTATCAGATTTGTTTTGTTGGATGTCAATTTACTGACCAAACCCTGTTGTTTTGCTCCTTTATATTAGATAATAAATGCGTCCTTTTTTAATACGTATCTATCGCTTGTTCCCAAGACGAGTTGGTTTTCTTTTCATAAAGGCGACTTTTTGACAAAACACCACCACATAAACTGGCTTAAAGGGGTTGTCTCATCATGGACAATGGGGACATATAACTAGGATATGCCCTCATTGTCTTATAGGTGCGGGTCCGACCACTGGGACCCGCACCTATACCCAGAACGGAGCCCTGCAAGGTGGTGGCTGGAGGATTCCGGTCCGGCCACCACCAAGCCGACACCCCATAGAAATTAATGGGAGCGTACCGCACATGCGCAGCTACCGCTGCCATTCATTTCTATGGGGCCAATGGAAATAGCTGTGCCAGCGTTCGGCTATTTTTGGCGGCCCCATAGAAAATGAACGGAGGGCGGCTGTGCATGCGCAGTGTGCCCACCTTCACTTCCAGGGCTCCGTTCTGGATATAGGTGCGGGTCCCGGCACCCTTATCCAGCGGTGATTTAGTGGCCCTGCTGGTGCCGGTGTTTTTTTCAACCGGTATTTTCCTGTCAGGCCTGTTACTAATGAGTGCTTCCATTGCAGAGCGCTCATTAGTACAGCCTTTACCTCCACCGTCACTTGTGTTAAGAAAAAAAAAAAAAGAGCTCACCTCCTCCATTTGATGGCGCTCTACAGGGAACACTGGCTGCTGCCTGTATGTGCAGGACAGGACCTGTGAAACGTCACCACGCTGGAGCACAGGTCCTGTCCTGAACTTCCAGTCAGCAGTGAGTGTTCACCACAGCGAGCAAATGGAGGAGATGAGTTGTTTTTTTGTTTTTTTTGCAGAGGCAGAGAAGGGGGCATTAAAGGGAGCAATACTTTTACTGGGGGGCACTAATGGGGGCATTATTAATTCTGAAGTGCACTAATGAGGGCATTATTCTTACTGGGGAACACTAATGGGGGCATTATTCTTACTGGGAGACACTAATGGGGGCATTATTCTTACTGGGAGACACTAATGGGGGCATTATTCTTACTAGGGGCACTAATGGGGGCATTATTAATTCTGAAGTGCACTAATGAGGGTATTATTCTTACCAGGGGCGTAGCTAAAGGCTTATGGGCCCTGGTGCAAGAGTTCAGCTTGGGCCCCCCTTCCCTCAGTCCTTTGTGGCAGAAGGGTCTTTGGGGCCCCCTCAGGCTCCTGGGCCCGGTAGCGACTGCTACCTCTGCACCCCCTATAGCTACGCCCCTGATTCTTACTGGGGAACACTAATGGGGCATTATTCTTACTGGGAGACACTAATGGGGACATTATTCTTACTGGGGACAATAATGGGGGCATTATTCTTACTGGGGGACACTAATGGGGGCATTATTTTTTACTGGAGGCGCTAATGGGGGCATTATTCTTATTGGGGGACACTATAGGGGCATTATTTTTACTGGGGGACAATAATGGGGGCATTATTCTTTCTGGGGGCACTAATGGGGGCATTATTCTTACTGAGGGACAATAATGGCTGCATTATTCTTACTGGGGGACACTAATGGGGGCATTATTTTTACTGGAGGCACTAATGGGGGCATTATTCTTATATTTAGGTGTACAGTATGGGTAAATTATTTCATGAAGTCACTGACTGTGTGTGTATTATCTATTGTATGTGCAGGAACCCACAAGACTTGGGAGAACCCCCTGCTGGGCACCGTGGGATAACAGTTCTCCTGCTTGCCTGCGCACGCTCTGTGGTCACCTCGTCCCTTCAAGCTCTGCAGCTGGCCACGCCCCCTCAACACGTGGTCTACCAGTTGCCTAGCAATGGAAGCGTCCGGTCTGTAAAGGCTGCTCGGGTGCTTGGCACAGCCGGGGACGTCCTGCAACACCGGACCGCGCCTGCCTCTGCACCCCCATCACCCGAGACGGGTGCCCGCGGGGAGATCCCAAGCTCCTTCACCATGATCGGCACTCAGGTGGGGCACAGGCTGGCTGTACTGGGATCTGTGTAACTGTAGATGGTAGCACCCCCTGTCTGTGGCTGACATGAACCATCTGCAGGTTCACAGTGCAGCATCACTTCTTGTAATTGGCTGGCAGGGGCAGATTGTTTGTCTGACTGTGTTCACACTTGCAGCGCTTTTTGGTATTTTTTTTATTTTTTGCATGTAGATTCAAGTGCAAATAAGTGCATGGAATCCACAAATTCTCAGTGTAATGTCCATAGGGGATAAACGTGCTAAGATCCAGCCTAACCATCTCAATGAAATGTATGAAAATATTTAGCAATCCATCATCGTACACATGGATGCTCGGCTCAGGGGGAGATAGCAGTAGTAGGCCATTGTCAGATTTATCTCACTGAATACATAAGGATCAGACATGTTGAAATCTAACAGCCCAATCCTTCACTCCCCAACATCGGGACGCTATCAAACATATTCGCTGGTCGCTCTTTACATGAAATATGTGTATGGCCAGCTTAACCCTTTCATGACTGGGCGGTTTTCTGTTTTTTACTCCCAGCCCTCCCAAAGCAATATATTTTTTCTTTTACATAGCCGTACGAGGGCTTGTTTTTTGCGGGACAAGTTGCCCTTTCTAATGGCACTATTTATGGTTGCATACAATGTGGTGGGAAGCGGGAGAAAAAAATTATAAATAGGGTAAACTTGGGGAAAAAACACATGTGTATAGTTTGTATTGCGTTTTTATACTGAAAAAAGGAAAAAATATTTTTTTTTCTTTTAGTCTTCTATAACTTTTTTGTATTTGTGTGTGCATAGTTTTGTGAAGACTCCTTTTTTTTTTGCGGGCGATCTGTACTTTTCAGTGACTGCTTGGTAGGGTTGATCCTGCTGATTAAAATGATACTTGTGGTTGTGACGTTTCCCCCCAAAAAAGAGACTTATATGCTTTATGCAAATGAGGGCTGCAGTCCCCCGAGAGGCGGAGCCTAGCATCAGCTCAGCAGATTTCCAGTGCTGGCTGGTACTGAGGCCCTCATTTGCATAAAATATGTCTTTTTTTTCTTTCTTGGGAATGCGGCAATTGGTTTTCCCAAGACGGGTATCACTTTAATAAGCAGGATCAGCCCTACCAGGCAGTATGCATGGTTTAATGGGGTTGATCCTGCTGCTAGGTGCTGTTTAAGAGTGTCCCCCATTCTGAAATCATGTAGTATATGAATGGCCATTTATCTGTGGAGATACATGGCACACATCGGCTTTCCCTTCTAGATCAACTGTTTCCCCCCAAACTAAAAGCCCCAGTTAAGGCTGAATTCACACATGCAGTTTTTTAATGTACTTTTTGAGCTGTACACAGGACAGGATACAAATGTGACAAGCATTTCTTCCTGTAGGTGTCCCTTTTCTGGCATGTTTGACACCGAAAAAGACACCACTTAAAGCCTTACTAATGTATGTCTGGGCTGCTTAAAGGGGAAGTTCATCTCCTTTAAAAGGGCTTTCCTGGACTACTATATTGATGACCTATTTTCAGGATAGGTCATCAGTATCTGATTGGGCGAGGTCATACTTCCGTTAATCCCATGATCGGCTGTTTGAAGAGGCGCTCTGGTGAGCAGGCTGCCAAGCACAGCACCGTACATTGTATAGTGGCCATGCTTGGTATTGCAGCTCAGCCCCATTCACTTCTATGGGACTGAGCTGCGCTTAGGTCACTTGACCGATGAGTGTGACATCACTGGTCTAGGAACAGGCCGGGGCTCTCACCAGAGCACCACAACCTCTTCAAATATCTGAACAACAGGGGTGTCGAGAGTCGGACCCCCACAAATCAGATAAAGGATAGGTAATCAATATATAAATCCCAGAGAACCCCTTTAAGTAGGTCATTGAAACCACCTGTGTAATGTTAGGCAGGTCCCCCTTTATGCCACCAAAACAGGGCACAGGCTCCACGAGACCTCCAGAGGTGCATCTGGGTTGCAAGGAAACACATGATGGTGCTGGAGCGGAGGGGGTCGGGATGGGGTGCATGTGTTTTGTTGTATTATTTTAATAGTTTATGTATTTAAAAAAACAAACAAAAAAAAAACAAATGAACGTGGACAAACCCTTTAAGGTAATGCCATGGTTGGAGCCCCGTATGCTGACTTTCAGATGTCTTCTCAATCCTTTCCTAGCTGGATGGAGACCTTCTGAAGCCACAGTTCATGGAGCAGCTGAACTATCTGAGAGATAAAAGTAAATCATTGCCGGAGAAAGAAAAATGTGACCAGCTGGCCGCCTGTCTGCTCATATCCTCCAAGTTCAGCAGCCACAAGAAGCCTCCTGGAGCAGCAGACAGATCTCCACAAAGACCCAAGACGGCCATGGCTTTTCTTGGTAAGGTGTCACGGAAGGAAATGTGTCAGGTGAGGAGGAGGTGTGCAGGAGCAGGCATTGTTCTGTCCAGTGTGAATACAGGTAGGAGAGCTGAGTCAGCCGCGTGGCCGGTGGAGAGACCTGCATGAACATGTCTGTATGGTACAGTAGAGCTGTAAGCCTCATGAAATGCTATTACTCATGACGTCTGTTCTTGTGTTCGGAGGGATGGGCCAGGTTTAAACAATAGCAGATGACAAAAACTTCTAAAATGTTGAAAATCGCCTACTAACAATGAAATTCTGCAGTGTTTGGGGCCATTTGCAGTTGTCTTGGTGCTTGCTCTGGTCCATAGAGCACCTCAAGGTCATAGAACCGCGTAGCCACGTCAGATGAAGGCACAGCTTCATTATTCTGTCCACACAAAGGACCATGGATGAAGGAAAGCCCTTATAGCTAACGCCTACCTGAATGCTGCTTGCCAGTTTCATCAGCAGGCGCTGTAGAATATATATATTTTTTTTATATTTTCATTGCCGCCTGCAGGTATCTGTTCACACTTTTGTTGGTGGCTCAGTCGCAGATTTCATTTTATTTGCAGTGGTCTCCAGCAGGGGTGCACCTAGCCTTTCTGCTGCCCGAGGCGAAACCTTTCTTAACCCAATTTCTTAACCTAACCCCTTTGTCACAATTAAAGCGCTCATTACCCATGGTCCTTCCGCTGCCCCCCTCTTGTCCCTACCTGGTGCTGCCTGAGGTGATCGCCTCACCTCGCCTCATTGGTGGTGCACCCCTGGTCTCCAGACAGATATCTACAATTCTTCCTCCACTCCCTCACTGGAGCAAAATAGCAACTTTTTTGTGACATTTTATAAAAATCTTATTTGATAAATCTGGCGTTCCCCTACTCATCTAGTTGACAGTGCTCACGTTCCCACCCAGTTTTCAAAAGTGGCGACTCTGGTGTAAATGACAAAACATGGCAAATTTTTGTGTAAAAAATAGTGGGACACATTTATCAGGTTCTCCTGTTTTTGACCATAAAATTAAACAGTTCGATTTCATTCCATCGTCTTTCTTTTGCCGAGTATTTATTAATAGTTGTACAGCAGTTCATGAATTAGACTAGGAGTATTGTTATTAGTCTGACCCCTGGTGGTTGTTTTTCAGTTAGACAGGTTCATATTCACTTAGACTGGTCTAATTTATTTGCGCATGAAAAAAGTCGCATCTTTTCAGAGAATACAACTTTTAATGTAAAAAAAAGTCGCTACTTTCATCTCAAAACAGACGAAGAAAAGAACACCAGTCCTGGAGTAGAATAGAAATGTGACTGTTTTTGCAACAAATTCGGGCGCGAAAAATAGCACCTAAATAAATACCTTGGAAAAAAGTAAGAAAACTTCTGAATTAGTCCCAAAAATCAAAATAGTCGAACAAGGTGCAAAAGCCTCCAAAACAGGCGCAATTTCAGTAGTAAATGTGAGTAAAAAAAATAAGATTGCCTAAAAGAGCATTTTTAAGACTAAAAACAGTTGCAAACTTTTTAGTAAATATGCCCCAGTCTGTACCAAAACTAGCGACTTTTTAAAAAAAAAAAACACCAAATGATTCCCTTTAAAAGGGTGCACTGGTTATATCAAGTTATCCCTTATCTACAGGAAAGTAGCCAAGCTCTCTACTCAGCTATATCTGGCAGCCCCATGGATCAACAGCAGGGTCGTAACTACCATAGCGGCAGACCATGTGACTGCTATGGGGCCCAGGGCAAGAGGGGGCCCAGTCTTAGTTGGGATCATCTCCTCTTCTACTGGAGGTGAAAACTTGGTCAGGACTCTACCCTCTAAAGGAACAACTTTTAGCAAATGAAGCAGTGGAAAAATGACCCAAGGGGTTTAGGCAGAAACCCTTCTGTCCTGTGTGGGGGGCCTGGTTAGAACCTTGCTATGGGGCCCTTACTTCTCTATGTACGTCACTGGTCAGCAGGGGTCCTAGTGGTCAGACCCCCACCAATGTAAGGGCTCATTCACACGACTGTGCCGTGTTTTGCTGTCTGTAAATTGCAGATCCGCAAAACATGGAAGCCCTTCGTGTGCGTTCCACAATTTGCTAAATGGAATGGGCGACCCATTATCCACAAAACGGACAAGAATAGGACATCTTCTATCTTTTTTGTGGGGCCACGGAACGGAGCAACGGATGCAGACAGCACGCAGTATGCTGTCGGCATCTTTTGCGACCCCATTGAAATGAATGGGCCTGCACCCGTTCCACAAAATTGCGGAATGGAGGCGGACCTGTTCATACGGTCATGTGAATGAGCCCTAATAGTTATCCCCTATTGTGTGGATGAGGGGGTAATTTGATATGATTGGAATACCGTCTGGTACCGCGGTACCGAAGCTGACTTTGAATTCCTGTTTTTAAAGTCGTAGAATCAAAGGTTGAAGTTATTTATTTAATATACACACTTATATAGCGCATACATAGACCGCAGCGCATTACAGACATGAGCATCAAGCTGTCCCCAGTGGGGCTCACAATCTAAGGTCCAATGAAGTCTCGCATGACTTCGGCCTTAATGAATTTTGCCTCTGTGAAGCACATACATTTTAATGCTGTACGCAGATAGATAGGATAATATCACAGGTTATAGTTACTAGAGAGGGGTCGTTGATCCAGGGAGTTATTCTGATTGCCTGATTGGAGTCGGGAGGGAATTTTTTCCCCCTAAAATTGGCTTCTACTAGAGATGAGTGAACGTGCTCGTAACGAGCACTGTAGCGCTCGGCTCCCCTTCGCTCGCATGGGCGCAGGCATCCGGATCTGTCCTCCTCACCCGTCGGATCCGGATGCCTGCGCCCATGCGAGCGCAGGGGAGCCGAGCGCTACAGTGCATGTTACGAGCACGTTCACTCATCTCTAGCTTCTACCTGATTAGAGTTTTTTTTGCCTTCCTCTGGATCTCCTTGCAGGATATCAGGCTGAACTATATGGATGTATGTCTTTTTCAGCCTTACACATTCTGTTACTATGTTACACCTTTATCACGTTAGGGATATTTTATAACATTTTTCAGGGTTCTCTTTTATAGAGCTTTAGGGGCGTCACCTGTAGTTCTGAGGACTGGCTGATGGCGGTGTCACCACAGCAACATGGTAATCCATGGTAATCCAGCATGTAACTTCTCTGCCTGTTGCTTCACAACTACACAAATGTATCCAAGTATTACACATACAGCACGATACATAGTAACGGATTGTGTGTTTGTTACAGTTCACACTGTGAAGGCTTTCCATAGAGACTCTCATGTGTTGGTCTCAGCGGTGTCCATCTACTGTATGCAGGAGGCGCCATACACTGCAGTGTTAGTATAATTCCTGATAGTCGGTAATATATTACTCATCTCTTCACCATTCTAGTCAATATTTAAAGGGGTTTCTGAGATTTTGGTACAGATGGCCTGTCCTCAGCATAGGTCATTAATCAGATCAGTGGGAGTCTGACTCCTGGCACCTCCGATGTTTGAAGAGGCCGCAGATCTCTGGTGAGCCCACAGCTTCTTTGTAGGTCGTGTGACGTCACTTTCATCAGTCACATGACGTAGGTGCAGCTCATTCCCGTTCCAGTAAATGGGCCTGATTTGATGTACCAAGCACAGCTGCTTTATAGTTACGCTCGTTTTTTGCTGGGCGATCTGTAGTTTTTAGTGATACAATTTTGGGGTATGTATGACGTTTGATAACTTTTTATTCAATATTTTGGGAGCGGTGAAGTGATAAAAAAAAATAGCAAATCGTCAATTTTGATCTTTTTCTTTCCATTACAGTGTTCACCGTACTAGATAAATACGTTTACGTTTTAATAGTTCAGGCATTTTGGGATGCGGCAGTGCAAATGATCTTTATTGTTTTTTTTATTGTTTAAAAACTCATTTTTTCTTTTTTTTAAGCCCCTCTAGGGGACCTAAACCTGCGATCTTTAGGTTTACTACAACGATTTAATACAGTAGTGTATGGGAAATTCAGTATATGGAGTAGGCATCCATAAGAATGTACCCATGATAGGTCTGGTAGTCTCCAGCAGATCCAAGATCCTCTGCTTTTCTCTACTAGACTGCAGCGGAGGCCTAAGCCGGTCACGTCACCTGTACTGCATCCCATGGCAAGATGATGAGCTGCTCTGTCCTCTGGTCTCTCCATTATGTCCCTTGGGACATTTTTTTTGGGAAACAAAAAATAGGTACAATTAAAAAATAAAAACAGAACTAACATTTATGAAGCTGTTTATGTGAGTATTTGCCATTGTGCCACTAAAAAGTCACATCCTTACCAGATTTCAGCAGTATAACATTTTAGGATTCTTCTCATCACTTGCAAAATTTTGGAAATGATGAACAAAATGAGTGCGGAGACAATTTATCATCTCCCATGCACCTGAAAAGTCGCAACTTATACATCAGTCTTGATCTCCCTGTGCTAGCGTGAGATACCTCTGAATAAATCAGGCGCATCTCTGCGCATCTTACTGTGCGCCAGTAACTGAAGACTACGCCAGCTCTAGCTTATGCCAGTCTATGACAAAAGTTATAGCAAATCCAGCGAGCCGCATGAAGCCCTTCAGCTAAGCCCCACCAGCCTAAAAAGTCACAAATTATGGTGCACCATAGTGTGTGACTTTTTAACACCACAATAGCAGCATAATAAATGTCACTGTATGTGTTTACGACTTTTTACCTGCAACTTTTAAAAAAATTGTTGCATCTTCCAGTTTTTTTTACCGCCGTTGCCACTTTTCAGACCGGGGGCGTGGCCAGCAGCAAAGACAAATTTATCAATTTTCGGGCTGCCCAATGCACAGGCAACATCTGTGCGGATTCCGCAGATGGATCCAGACACTTTCAACTTGAACGGGTCCGTGATTCGTCCGCACGTAGAACACATTCTATTTTTTTGCGGTGCGGAGGCACAGAGAGGAACCCCGTGGAAACACTCCGGACCCATCGGTGATGCTGTGAGCACATCCTCCAGCATTGCAGGAGATATCAAGACTGGCAGAGAAAGCGCCGATCTTGATAAACCTCCCCCATAGTTTAGGCCAGATTTATTATGTAAAATAGGTGGAAATTGTGCAGATTTTGGTACACTTCTGTGCCCTCTCATAGTATGTGTTTCTGTAGAACTGTAAGGAGATCTCAGAATAGTCTCAGGAGACATCCGCCCTTTTTGCAGAGTTCACAGCATGAATACATGGACACAAATCTCTCCCTGTAGTCTAGACAGCCGGCACCTGTGCGCAGCATCTCGCCATCACTGGGTATTTTTATCTTCCGTATAAAGGGCTTTCACTGTATGTTATTCATTCTTCTTAACCATTTCTCCATTGAACTCCTTCCTGACTTTTCGACACGGTGGATTACCTATGTGTGTGTCATGTTCTTCCCTCCTCCAGCATTTCTGGCCCTGCCTTATTGTGGCTCACATAGTGATTGTCAGCTCCTCTCCGGGTAGTCATACTCGTACACCAGACTGCACTTACAGAGGACCTGCTACCATTCCAGATATGTCTAAGTAACTACTCGGGGGCATCTCTACTTATAACTGTATGTTGTTCCGTTCTTCAGTTTTTGCTACTGGAAGTTTATTCCTGAATTTGCAACATGGTGTTACCAGTTTGGGGAGTATCCCTGCGCAGTCTTACAGTATCCAGTCAGTGCTGCCAGTGTAAGACTGTAACACCCGGTTTCAGATTCCTTAACCCCTTCCTGATTGCCCACTGGCTATATACGTCCTATCTGCACATCCCCCGTGCAGATAGCTTGTATATAAACGTTCAGGCAGCTCTTTAATCCCAGCGCTAAAGCTCCTGCTCCTGCAATCTAGTAGGAGCAGGTCGGGTCCTGGCTGTAAGATGCAGCGGAGACCATGAGGAGAAGACAGAAGCGGTTTGTTATCCCTTTTGCCTTCTCCAGTTTGGCAGAAGATCCATGCAGGAGCGCAGGGAGGGAGAGCAGGAAGCGCCATTTCCTCTGTTGTCTCGGGGCAGGAGCAGAGCTGCAGGGTCTAAGGAGACCCTGATCAGCCATGTGTCATGCCCCCACAGGGGGCTGATTTCCACAGTAACTGTGCTCATGTGGATGCCCCAGTTACGGTGAAAACAGTGCAAGTAAAAAAAAAAAAAAGTCA
Organism: Rhinella marina; assembly: GCA_900303285.1. Lineage (NCBI taxonomy): Eukaryota > Metazoa > Chordata > Amphibia > Anura > Bufonidae > Rhinella > Rhinella marina. The sequence goes on along the minus strand of ONZH01009079.1, from coordinate 28,948 downwards.
GTGTCCTCCAGAGGTTTTTTAATGACCTCTTGGGGGACATCTTATGTGCCAAAATATATTAAAATATAAGTAGAAAAAAAGGAATAAAATGTACAAATTCAAAGGAAAGTAGTCCATAGTTGCCCCTTTCACTCAAACCTATACATGTAATATATTAAAATGATCATCACAAAATAGGGAGCCCATTCCAATAATTCACTTTTTAATGTTAAAGTTTTAATATTTAAGAAATAAAAAGCTATGATTAAAAAAAATGACTTTTTTAATAAGAATTAGCGGTTTTCCCCAAATTAAACCTAAAAAAAGGTGAAAAAAAATCTCTAAGAAAATATGCTAATGAAAAGTCAAGTAAAAAAACATCGCAAAAATTATTTTGGTAGTCAAACAAATAAAAAAGTTAGGTGCACAAAATCACAAAATGCCTGGACATTCAGGCCTTTTTTTAGGCCTGGTCATGAAAGGGTTAGAAAACTTCTAATAACAGTAACGGAGCGGAATGCAGGAAGGCACAACCCCTTTAAGATGGATATGCACCATAAGTAGCGTGTTTGAACACCTGCCACTACCATACACTTGCACACTTGGCCAAGCTGAGCGTGCACATGTTCTCAATGGGGAGAGGGGAATAAGCCACAGCCAGGCACCTCAGACAGTAGCTTATATCTGTTGGGAAGGATATAAAGGATCGGACATGTTGAAATTCTGAATGTCCAGTCCTTCTTTCCCTCGACATCTTCAGTACCTCCTCACACATTAGGAGGTCGGCCATCCCTCCTGAGGTTTGGATGACATTTGTCTCATTTACAGCGCAATGCATGTGGATAGGGTTCTTTAAAATTTCTGTGTGAAATACGCTCATGCTGATGTTTTTTTAAGTTTTCAGCATGTTCATTATGTTTCGGAAAATCAGCTGATTTACAACACCGATTTCACTTTTTCAATGTACAGGGTGAAACCCATGCAAAATCAACTCAAAAATCAGCCTGAGGGCTCATGCACACAAATGCCGGCAATTGCAGTCGCCAATGCACGGGCAACATCCATGCAGATTCTGCAGACAAATCCAGAACTGTTCAACTTGAATGGGTCCATGATCCGTTCACACTGCAAAAAAAAGTTCTATTTTTTTGTGGTGCGGAGGCTTGGAGAGAAACCCTTAGACCCATTCAAGTGAATGGGTCCTCATCCGTAATACGGTGCAATAACAGCCAGGGCCTGTATTTTGCAGACCCGCTGTTTGCACAGGTTCGTGTGCATGAGGCCTAAGGCTTCATTCACATGTCAGTGCATAACAGACGTGTATTGTCTATGTTCTCCACAGACGGCATACGGATCCAATGACTGTATCGTGTTTATCCCATATGAGTGGTTTTTCAATAACCGTGGATGCAGACCAAATACATTGAAGTCTGTGAGACCTTGAAAAGTACAGGCCCAGCACTGATGCCATCCGTGTTCTGTCAGTGGTTTTCAGGGACCTTTGATAGGAGATCCTCTGAAAAATTTTCTTCAGCCTGCCAGTGCTCCTGGAAAACGAATGACACATGGAGGGCGAAAAACGGACCAAAGACGGACTATTCACAGGCATTGTCAATCTTTTTGCAGAACGGACATATGGATTCGGACAGCACATGAATGATCTATGTTCTTTCCACATCCATATGTCTGTTCGGTAAAAAGTAGAACATGTCATGTGCTTGCCTGCAAAATGCAGACCACGGACCCATTGAAGATTTAACACAGATTTCGGTGTGGAATATGAAATTTAGGCCATGTGAATTTTATCTGTTTCCATAGTAAGAATAGGGATTCTAGAGATGTTTTGAGGAGCAAGTGATTGAAGATATGTCAGGCTGTGGTGTTGAAATGATTTCTAATATCCAGAATCATTATTAAATTGTTGGTCAAAATTAGTCCCTCATTTGTCTTTTTTTGAAGGAGGAAACATATGGGATCCCTATGAGACAACTATGAATAGAGACTACCCTCATAACGAGTGTTCCCCACCAGTGGCCGTACGGTAAGTCATTACACTCTGGAATTGTCTTTAGCTCTCAGTCTTTGTATCTCTCCATACCTCCCATCATCCCATTTCTTAATCACAATGTTGGCTGTCCTAGAGTTCTTCTCCATTGATGATCAGGTAGATCTAGCTAATATGGTATTGGTCCTCAACAGTTCATCTTTATAGTGATTACAAAAATTTGCTTAAAGAAGTTATCTCATGAATAATGTAAAAAATTAAAATCAGACATCATACAGTACATGACAATCTCTTTCTAACAAAGCTAGAACCTGCCCTGTACCTCACATGGATCCAGAGATCTCCACATTCATTGCTCTGCTAGATTTATATCAAGCTGACAGCTCAAGGAGAGTGTCTTCTCTGCTGTAGCTAAGGGGGCGTGTCTCAGCTCTCCTTATCACAGCTCAGGAGGCAGTTGAAAGATAAAACTGAGCATGTGCGGCCATCTCAGTGAGCAGGACAAAGAAATAAGAAATTAACTGGCACTATATAGATATGTTTTATTGAATAACTATACAAAATTTTTAATTACATGCAATTAGAAAAGTATTCAAATCCAGGTGCTAGTTTGAAAACTGTAGAATATTTTTCGTGGGACAACCCCTTTAAAGGTGTTTTCTGGGACATAAATATTGATGGCCTATCCTTAACCCCTTAAGGACAGAGCCCATTTTGGCCTTAATGTCTGGGCCAAATTTTTGAATTCTGACATGTGTCACTTTATGTGGTAATAACTTTGGAACGCTTTTACTTATCCAGGCCATTCTGAGATTGTTTTCTCGTCGCATATTGTGCTTCACGACAGTAGTAAATTTGTGGCAAAATATTTCATTTTTATTTATAAAAAAATACCAAATTTACCAAAAATTTGGAAAAATTAGCAAATTTCCAAATTTCAATTTCTCTACTTTCAAAATAAATAGTAATACCTCCAAAAATAGTTATTATTTTACATTCTCCATATGTCTACTTTATGTTGGCATCATTTTGTAAACGTCATTTTACTTTTTTAGGACGTTAGGAGGCTTAGAAGTTTAGAAGCCATTTTTCAAATTTTCACCAAATTTTCCAAAACCATTTTTTTAAGCACCAATTCAGATATAAAGTGATTTTGATTGGCTTACATAATGAAACCCCCCATAATTGAGCCCATTTTAGAAACTACACCCCTCACATTATAAAAAACTGCTGTTACAAACTTTGTTAACCCTTCAGGTGTTCCACAAGAATTAAAGGAAAATGGAGGTGAAATTTCTAAATTTCACTTTTTTCGTAGATTATTCATGTTAATAATTTTTTTCTTGCAACACAGCAAGGGTTAACAGCAAACTAAACCTCAATATACATTCCTCTGATTCTGCAGTTTACAGAAATACCCCATATGTGGTGGTAAACGTCTCTATGGGTTTGTGGCAGTGGTCAGAAGGAAAGGAGCGCCATACGGATTTTGGAGGCAAATTTTGCTAGAATAGTTTTTAGGCACCATTTTGTAATTGAGAGACCCTGACGTACCCCTACAGTGGAAACCCTCATAAAGTGACCCCATTTTGGAAACTACACCCTTCAACGAATATATTAAGGGGGGTACTGGCCACTTTGACCCCCTAAGCATTTTACGGAATTTGGAAACACTTGGCTGTGAAAATGAAATGTTTTGTTTCTTCCAATAAAATGTTGCTTTAGCCCCAATTTTTTTTATTTACATAAGGGGTAACAGGAAAAAAGCACCCCATAAGTTGTTACCCATTTTCTCCTGAATACGGCAACACCCCATATGTGGTGGTCAACTGACGTGGGGGCACATGGCAGGACTCAGAACAGAAGGAGCGCCATATGGATTTTACAACACAGATTTTGATGGAATGGTTTGCGGGAGCCATTGATTTTTATTTTTTTGAGCTATTGTCTTATGTGGGGGCTCATTTTTTGCAGAATGAGGTGAGGTTTTCATTGGTACCATTTTGGGGTGCATTAGACTTTTTGATCGCTTGGTATTACTCTTTTTTTGAGACAAGATGAAAAAATAGCTGTTTTGGCATAGTTTTTTTTAGCATTTTTTTTACAGCATTCACCTGAGGGGGCAAGTCATGTGATATTTTTATAGAGCAGGTTGCTACGGACACGACGATACCCAATATGTCCAACTTTTTTATTGTTGGAAAGTTTTACACATTAAATGCATTTTTGAACAGAATAAAATCTTTTTTTTGTGTTGCCATTTTCAGAGAGCCATATTTTTTTTCAGTTTTCAGGCGATTGTCTCAGGTAGGGTACCATTTTTGCGGGACAAGATAGCGGTTTGATTGATACCATTTTGGGGTAAATACGCCTTTTTGATCGCCTGCTATTACACTTTTTGTGAGGGAAGAGGGAAAAAAATGGCTATTTTGGCATAGTTTTTAAAAAAAATTTTTTTACAGCATTCGCCTGGGGGGCCATCTCATCTAATATTTTTATAGAGCAGGTTGTTACGGATGCGGCAATACCCAATATGTCCAACTTTTTTATTGTTGGAAAGTTTTACACATTAGATGCATTTTTGAACAGAATAAAATCTTTTTTTTGTGTTGCCATTTTCAGAGAGCCATATTTTTTTCAGTTTTCAGGCGATTGTCTCAGTTAGGGTACCGTTTTTGCGGGACAAGATGGCGGTTTGATTGATACCATTTTGGGGTAAATACGCCTTTTTGATCGCCTGCTATTACACTTTTTGTGAGGGAAGAGGGAAAAAAATGGCTATTTTGACATAGTTTTTTTAAAAATTTTTTTACAGCATTCGCCTGGGGGGCCATCTCATGTGATATTTTTATAGAGCGGGTTGTTACAGACGTGGCGATACCTAACATGTGTATGTATTGTGTTTTCTTTATTTTTAATCAATTAAAATGGGAGAAAAAAAGGGATTTTTTTTAAACTTTTTTTTAACTTTTTTTTTAACACTTTTTTTTTTTTTACACTTTTTTGACTCAGACCCACTTGGTGCTTGAAGATCCAGTGGATCTGATGTCTATATAATACACTGCAGTACACTGTATAGTGTACTGCAGTGTATTTTCTGATTGTAAGACTGATCAAGCTCCTGCCTTTAGCAGGAGCTTGAACAGACTTACCTCTACCATGGCAAGCCGGACGAAAGCGTCTGGTTGCCATGGTAACCATCGGGACGCTGCCACAGCAGAGCAGCGTCCCGATGGGAGGGAGGGAGCTCTCTCCCTCTCACTGGCTCCACCATCGGAGCGCTGCTGCAGCGCCCGATGGGAGAGGGAGGGAGCGCCCTCCCTGTTAACCCTTCCATGCCGTGGTCCTTATGGACCGCGGCATGGAAGGGGTTAAACGGCCGACATCGCTGCCAGCAGCGATGCCGGCCGTTTGAAGCAGAGTGTCAGCTGTATGCTGACACTCTGCTTTAACCGCTCGGCCATCCTGAAAATGGGGGGGGGGGCACCTGGGGCTAATTAAAAAATATGATATTAGAAAGGAGGGTGGGGGGGATCGGGGGCACCCGGGGGAAAATTTTACTTACTTTTAGCTGGATCTGATCCCCCGCAGTTTCGGACTGCGGGGGATCAGATCCTTACAGCCAGCCCCCGTATCCTGTGATTGGCTAGTCTGAACAGACTAGCCAATCACAGCGATCGCCATTATGGGGGGAGCACGGCTCCCCCCGAGGCCTTCACTATGGGTGGCTGGCTGTCTTTAACAGCCCCCATTACAGCATGTAACCCCCCCTGCACTGAGCAGGGCGGGTTTACATGCAGGACGTACCGGTACGCCCTGTAGCACGAACTACCTCGTGCCCAGGACGTACCGGTACGTCCAATGTCGCCAAGGGGTTAAAATAGAACATCAATATCTGATTGGAGGGGATCCAACTCCCCCCATTCCCCATCGATCAGCAAGTTCTAAGTCATATGCATGGGCCACATGACCTTTTTATGGCTCTGTCCCATTCAAGTGAATGGGACTAAGTTGCACTCCCATTCACAGCCGCTATACAATGTAGGGCGCTGTGCTTGTTACACTGTAAGGAGGCTGCATCGCTCATTCAAGTGTTGTTGCCCCTTCAGACAGCTCATTGGCGGGGGTGCCAGGAGTCAGACACCCAGCAATCTGCTAATGATGACCTATCTTGAAGATACAGGTAGGTCATCAATATTTAAAGGGGTTGTCCAACCCCTATAATGACCCCCCCTAATGCTCGGACATCTCATATAGGTTATACTTACCCTGCTCCCCGACACCCGTGTGGCTTCTGATCTCTGCACGGCCGCCGCATCTCCCTGCTCCGCGGATGAAAACATCTGGCGACGGAGGGGGGCAGCCAATAGCAGACCGTGACGTGTACAAGCCTCCCTAGTGTCACCTGGCGGCGGCCGTGCGGGGATCAGAAGCGACGTGGGGAGCAGGGTAAGTATAACCTATATGAGATGCCCGGGCTTTAGGGGGGGTCATTATAGAGGTTGGATAACCCTTTTAATTTCTATGAAACTGCATTAAAGGGGTTGTCCAGCCCCTAATATTGATGACCTATCCACAGGAGGCAGCACTCCATGTGAGGGCTGCTTCCTCTCCATTACACCACACTTCATCTCGGAAGTGCGGTGTAATACAGGTGCCCGCTCCATTCAAGTGATTGGAGTGGGTGCCTGCAATTACACTATACCATCTAGCCATTGGAGATGAAGAGTAGTGTGATGACGAGGAAGAGGTGCTCACATGGAGTGCCGCCTCCTCGTCTCACAGCTGTTTCGGTGAGGGTCCAACACAACCTGAGGGTAGGTCACAAATATTAGGGGCTGCACAACCCCTTTAACTCATAATATTCACCATGGTCCACAATTAGTCAAAGAATCATGCAGACTGTTATCTTACAGTAATTAAAAATCTCCAGTCATTTTGTGTCTACAGCTTCTTTGCAGACTTATGTATTTCCATAGTAACAGACTACAAACAAACCCTATATAGTTGGATACAGTTACAATACTTTATTCCATATATCCACTATTAGGCCCCATGCAGAAGACCATGTATCGGGCCGTGAAAGCCCGGCTTGTGCTGCCCCAGATTACGGGAGCGCACGGTGTCATTGGTTGCTATGACGCCGTGCGCTTCCTGAGGCCACCGCCGTACAGTGAAACACGGTCGTCTGAATGGGGCCTTACTCTAAGTCAGAAGTAAAGGACCGATGGATGGCAATATGAATGCAGGATCAGACTACGCTGTGTTTCCTTGTAGTCTGTTACCATGGCAATGTATAGGTCTCCATTGGAGCTGTAGGCACAAAACAATAGTAGGTGATCAGAACGTATGGAATAGTGCTGCAGACCGCACTAATCCATACAGAAGCATCCAGTAAAGAACATACTATGCAATGGCATCAATTGGAGGTCAGGAAATCCTCCTGGCACATACCTTTGATGGACGCTTCAAAATGCAATTTCAAAATAGCCTAAGAGCGCTGGAATCTCATTGCTTCTCCAAACCGTCCTCATTGTGGTTCTACTACTACCCTAACATCTGATGTTGAAATCAGGGGTCTATTGGATCAACCAGGGCAGGTAAGCTCTCACTATATGCCGCGGCCTCTATTATTTTTGTGTAGGTCATTTAGACTATGACATAATATAGCGATTATGTTCAGAGCGGTTTATAATGTACCGCTGCCGTTGAGACTATGTCGTTGAATCATTTAATAAAAATGTCATCAGTAAGGTCACATTACAGGTGTTGGTGTCTCATCCATCCGCACACTTCACTCGGCTACATCTCTTGTCTATTGAATGGTTAGTAGCATGCATAGTCTGCAGTATCTATCCTGTGTTTATCTCACAGACCCAAGACATCTAAAAGCTACAGGAACCCTTACTATCTGTGTGACCCTGTTGGGATCAGCATGTACAGCGATGAGTTTGCCTGGAAACCATATTCCAAGCCAGAGCCTATCAGAGCGGCAACAGCCTCAGGAGCCAGAAACAACAGACCTCATCCTGACAAGGTACCCCATACATTATCCATACATTATAGTCACCATGCATATCCTTTAATCTGATCATACATTAAATATCATATACATCTGCATAGTCTCCCTCTTGGGAACTCCATGCATTAGCTAAACCCCTGAGCGATATCCTGCATGGCTTTCAGCTGTTGAGGGCGACTTTCAAACAATGGACATGCTACATTTATTTCATCAAGAGCCCTATAAGGGCTTATTCACATCACTGTTATGCATTCCGTTATTGTTTTCCATTATAACATGGTTATAACAGAAAATAACGGAATCCATAAGACGGAAGTCAAAACGGAAGCCTATAAGAGGCATTCCGTTTTGATACTTCATAATACAAGTCTATGGGAATCATAACGGATTCATCTGGTTCCCGTTATGCAGAACGGGAAAAAAAAGTTCTGTCAACAGGAAACCAGACGGATCCGTTATGCTGCCCATAGACTTGTATTATGACGGATCAAAGCGGAATGCCTCTTATGGGCTTCCCTTTTGATTTCCGTCTTATGGGTTCCGTTATTTTCTGTTCTAACCATGTTATAACGGAATCCATAACGGTGACGTGAACAAGCCCCAATTATTTGTTTTCTCTGCAGTGGGGCTTCAGGACAAGAAAGCACTCCAAGGGGCCAGGCAAAAAGTTGATTGCACGATATTCGGTTTCTGTGACCCTCAGTGATTACCTGATGGGGAAAAAAAAAATCGCTGTTGTTTAGTCACATCGCCCTCTAAAAAAAAAATAAATAGATAAATAAATAAAAATGATCAAAAAGTCATATATGCCCCAAAATGGTACCAGTAAAAACCTACAGTTCGTCCTGTGAAAAACAAGCCCTGTAGAAAGAAATACAAAAAATTATAGTTCTTACAAAATCACAACACAAAACATTTTATCCAAAGGTTTTTTTTTTTTTTTTTTTTTTTTTTTTTTAGTACTAAAACGTAATAAAAAATGTATAAATTTGGTATTATGGTAATCGTTCTGACTTGCAGGATAAAAGTAACATGTCAATTTAGAGCACAGTGAAAGGCGTAAAAAGGAAAGTAAAGCGAAAAAAAGTGGTGGGATTTATTTCAGTTTCACTCACCAAAGAATTTTTCTTCCCTTTTTTCAAAAGATGATGTGGTAAATTACCGGTAATTGGTGCCATTAAAAATAACTTGTACTGCTAAAAACCAACCCTCATACAGACATATAAACAGAAAATAAAAACGTTATGGCTTTTGGAAGGTGTGGCTTGTCTACAAGGGAGCTGATAGAAAGGAACACCACATGACCAGGGATGTAACTACCATAGTAGCAGACCATGCGACTGCTATGGGGCCCAGGGCAAGAGGGGGCCCAGTCATAGTTGGGATTATCTCCTCTTCTACTGGGGGTGAAAACTTGGTCAGGACTCTACCCTCTAAAGCAGGGGTACTCAAGTACTTTTGGTGAAGGTCCACCTACCTGAGTCTGCTGTAGGATGAAGGTCCGAGCTGCAAAACAAAAAAAATTATATAAGGAGGGACAACACCAGTGGCATGTAGCCTTAATAGTCGTAATGTCCTCTGTGCCCCCTTCAGAGGAATAATGCCCTCTGTGCCCCCTTCACATTATCAATGCCCATTGTGCCCCTTTCACATTTGCAATACCCATTGTGCCCCCTCCAGAATACAAATGACCATTGTGCCCCCTCCAGAATACAAATGCCCATTGTGCCCCCTCCAGAATACAAATGCCCATTGTGCCCCCTCCAGAATACAAATGCCCATTGTGCCCCCTCCAGAATACAAATGCCATTGTGCCCCCTCCAGAATACAAATGCCCATTGTGCCCCCTCCAGAATAAAAATATCCATTGTGTCCCCTACAGAGTAGTTATGCCCTCTGTGCCCCCTCCAGAGTAGTAATGCCCTCTGTGCCCCCCTCCAGAGTAGTAATGCCCTCTGTGCCCCCCTCCAGAGTAGAAATGCCCTCTGTGCCCCTCCCGAGTAGAAATGCCCTCTGTGCCCCTCCCGAGTAGAAATGCCCTCTGTGCCCCCTCCCGAGTAGAAATGCCCTCTGTGCCCCCTCCCGAGTAGAAATGCCCTCTGTGCCCCCTCCCGAGTAGAAATGCCCTCTGTGCCCCCTCCAGAGTAGAAATGCCCTCTGTGCCCCCTCCAGAGTAGAAATGCCCTCTGTGCCCCCTCCAGAGTAGAAATGCCCTCTGTGCCCCCTCCAGAGTAGAAATGCCCTCTGTGCCCCTCCAGAGTAGAAATGCCCATTGTGCCCCTTCACATTAATAATGCCCATTGTGCCCCCTCCATAGTAATAAAGCCCTCTGTGCCCCCTCCATAGTAATAAAGACCTCTGTCTCCCCCCTCCATAGTAATGAAGCCCTCTGTGCCCCCTCCATAGATATAAAGTCCTCTGTGCCCCCTCCATAGGTATACAGTCCTCTGTGCCCCCTCCATAGGTATAAAGTCCTCTGTGCCCCCTCCATAGGTATAAAGTCCTCTGTGCCCCCTCAATAGTTATAATGTCCTCTGTGACCCCTCTGTATTAAAAAAAACAAAACAAAACACACACAGCACTACTCACCTTGTCCCGTTCCTGAAGCTCACAGTCCTCCTGTCTTCACTGCATCACGCTGCAGCACTATATGGGCAGAGCTTATGCAGATTTCCAGTCTGCAGGCTCCGCCCACATTGTCCGGCAGCGCAATCTGGGCAGACTGAATGGTGAAGCAGGAGAAGTCTTCCTGCTTCACCATTCACAGCGCAACCACCAGAAGGAGGGGAGGAGCGCGGGGAGCTGAGCGGTGAGTGACATCAGTTCCCTGCGCTCCAGCAATGAGCACTTCCATCTGTATTGATGGAAGCGCTCATTGCTTCTGGACTTCTGGTGCAAGCAGGGGTCCGGGTCCGCCAGTTGAGTACCCCTGCTCTAAAGGAACAACTTTTAGCAAATGAGGCAGTGGAAAAATGACCCAAGGGTGATTGAAAAGGGTTTAGGCAGTAACCCTTCTGTCCTATGCAGGGGGACTGGTTTGATCCTTGCTATGGGGCCCTTACTTCTCTATGTACGCCATTGCACATGACTGCAGGATTGGTCTACGCACAGCCTGTAATTATGAAGACACATGACTAGGAGCTGTATACAAAACGCAATAGGAAGATTTTTTTTAGAATAAACTTTTTGTAAAGTTGCTTCACTTTTTGTTCTAGGTGTATGGCCCATTTTTATCTTTTTTAGTTTTATTAAATGTTATTCATATTCCATCACTCAACAGCAAACCACTACATTTTATAATATTACTAAGCAAAGTACAAAAAATTTAAAAAATGAATTAAAATGTCAAGGTCAGAGGTGTGGCCCTCTTTCTAGAAAAATAAAATAAATTCTAATCTCGGCCACAACCTTTCATGAAAGGCATGGCATGCCGAAGGCTACTGACTGCAGATTCCTATTTCACATACACATGCCTGTCATGTAACAATAGTCTCTACATTTTAGAATATTAAACTGTCACTACGTTTTGGTTAAACTTTTTGATATGTCCCTATGACGTCAGCCATGTGGGGTCTGTTTTTCACTGATGGTTGCTAGATGATGCTGTGTGTTCCTGGCGCATGAGCCTGTAATCATGAAGATACAGTGCCTTGCGAAAGTATTGGCCCCCTGGAACTTTTCAACATTTTGCCACATTTCAGGCTTCAAACAAAAAGATATAACATTTTAAATTTTTGGTGAAGAATCAACAACAAGTGGGTCACAATTGTGAAGTGGAACGAAATTTATTGGATCATTTAAACTTTTTTTGTAATAATAAAACTGAAAAGTTGGACGTGCAAAATTATTCGGCCTATTTACTTTCAGTTCAGAAAACTCACTCCAGAAGTTCATTGAGGATCTCTGAATGGTCCAATGTTGTCCTAAATGACTGATGAAGATAAATAGAATCCACCTGTGTGTAATCAAGTCTCTGTATAAATGCACCTGCTCTGTGATAGTCTCAGGGTTCTGCATCATGAAGACCAAGGAACACACCAGGCAGGTCCGTGATACTGTTGTGGAGAAGTTTAAAGCCGGATTTGGATACCAGAAGATTTCCCAAGCTTTAAACATCCCAAGGAGCACTGTGCAAGCGATCATATTGAAATGGAAGGAGAATCAAACCACTGCAAATCTACCAAGACCCGGCCGTCCCTCTAAACTTTCATCTCAAACAAGGAGAAGACTGATCAGAGATGTAGCCAAGAGGCTCATGATCACTCTGGATGAACTGCAGAGATCTACAGCTGAGGTGGGAGAGTCTGTCCATAGGACAACAATCAGTCCAACACTTCACAAATCTGGCCTTTATGGAAGAGTGGCAAGAAGAAAGCCATTTCTCAAAGATATCCATAAAAAGTCTCATTTACAGTTTACCACAAGCCACCTGGGAGACACCAAACATGTGGAAGAAGGTGCTCTGGTCAGATGAAACAAAAATCCAACTTTTTGGAAACAATGCAAATGTTATATGTTTGGCGTAAAGGCAACACAGCTCATCACCCTGAACACACCATCCCCACTGTCAGACATGGTGGTGGCAGCATCATGGTTTGGGCCTACTTTTCATCAGCAGGGACAGGGAAGATGGTTAAAATTGATGGGAAGATGGATGGAGCCAAATACAGGACCATTTTGGATGAAAACCTGTTGGAGTCTGCAAAAGACCTGAGACTAGGACGGAGATTTATCTTCCAACAAGACAATGATCCCAAACATAATGCAAAATCTACAATGGAATGGTTCAAAAATAAAGGTATCCAGGTCTTAGAATGGCCAAGTCAAAGTCCAGACCTGAATCCAATTGAGAATATGTGGAAAGAGCTGAAAACTGCTGTTCACAAACGCTCTCCATCCAACCTCAAAGAGCTCGAGCTGTTTTGCAAGGAAGAATGGCCAAGAATTTCAGTCTCTAGATGTACAAAACTGATAGAGACATTCCCCAAGCGACTTGCAGCTGTAATCACAGAAAAAGGTGGTGCAACAAAGTATTAATGCAAGGGGGCCGAATAATTTTGCACGCCCCACTTTTCAGTTTTATTATTACAAAAAAAGTTTAAATGATCCAATAAATTTCGTTCCACTTCACAATTGTGACCCACTTGTTGTTGATTCTTCACAAAAAAATGTAAAATGTTATATCTTTTTGTTTGAAGCCTGAAATGTGGCAAAAGGTTGAAAAGTTCCAGGGGGGCAAATACTTTCGCAAGGCACTGTACATGAGTCGGAATAGGAGCTGTGTACAAAATACAGTAGGAGTTTTATTTTTAGTACCAACTTTTTGATAAAGTTGCTTCATAATTTTCTTTATTCTAGATGCATGGCCCTTTTTCTTCCCCCCCTCCCCTCCCTCCCCCCCTCCCCAAACCTTTCCTTCTAATCTTGGACACAACCTTTTCATGAAAGGCATGCCATGCCGAAGGCTACTGACACCTGTCATTAACAATAGTCATTACATTTTGGAATGTTAAGTATATATTTATTTTTTTGTAAAAACCTTTTTTCTCTGATCAAACCTACACTATTTTCCGGTATTGAGTCAATAGGAACAAAACAGAGCTGAACAGAACAAATTGCTCCAAAATGCATTCTGTTCCGTTTGGTTGCATCCCCATACCGGAACGCAAACCGCAGAAAGCTGCGGCTTTCTTTCCGTCATGGGATACAAAGCAAGATGTATCCGTCATGACCCCCAATGTAAGTCAATGGGGACGGACCCATTTTCTCTGACACAATAGAAAACAGATCCGTTCCCCATTGACTTTGAATGGAGTTGGCTATGTTACAGATAATACAACCGGATCCATTCATAACGGATGCAGATGGTTGTATCATCATGACAGAAGCGTTATTACTGAACCTTGCCAGATCCAGCAAAAACGCCTGTGTGAAAGTAGCCTTAGGCAGGAAATGCTTTATATAAACCCATGATGGAAGGCAAATAACACAAAGAGGGACAAATGCTGCAGTGTCCACAGAGCGCTGACCTCTAATCTCTTGCACATGGCAGGCCCTATGATAGAAATGCCTATTCTTGTCTGCGAGCCCAGTCAGTTCTAGTTACGGCATGGACGGTAATGTCTGACCATCACCTCCACCACAGCAATGACTGGAGCAGCACCTTTTCACCACTGACAACTCTCCAAGCCCAGTACAGTAGTCAGTCTAACTCCAGACACATTATAAGGACAGCAGTAATGAGGTAGGAAAGTATCTATCAGGGACGTGCACCACGGGAACCATCGAGAGCCATTCACTGCCCCCACAGCAGAGAGACTATGCCGCTGTCACATCCAGCTCTGTGGCTCACAGCTCCACGCACACACACCTCTGCTCACATTTCCACAACCAAGGGTTTGTGTGATAGACCAGCCTGCTGCTAGTGACACAACCAACATTGCTAGTGAGGTATAAAGCTAAGAGTGCCTGCCCTCCACACAAATTTCCAGTAGTCCTGTACACATCTAGAGGAGCATCCGCTTCCCTACAGCAACAGCCTATCGAGACGACCATTCTGAAAGAACCTGGAAGTGGTCCTGTTTAGGGCCTTGACCAGTCTACCGGTGTGGCTAATCTGCCCCTGCCTTCAGTTTAGATACGTCATGTCGGTTGCATTTGTGAACATTTTTACACGACCCACTTTTGCAACGTTTTGAACACCCACGCAACAATATTTTGTCTCACGTTTTTGCATCACGTTCAACACATGTGGAGGGGGTCGTGACGGGGGATGGATTTTGTCCCCATCAGATTTACGTCAAATTTATGTCTGGAAACATTGGTGAAAAACTACTCCAGCCAGGGGCCGGTCTAGTTTTTCCACCAGGCGCACGGACTGCTGAAGGGCAGACGCCTTGTCATAAATTAGGCGCATCTTCCGCCAGCAAAGCCAGCGTAAAGGGGGAAAAAAAAAAACGGTGTAAAAATCCCGTCTTTGTAAATGACCCCCATTATTTTATTTATTTGTTTGTTTTTATCAATAGACTTTTTCAGCCTGGAAGTTACCTCATGAAGAGAAGACAATCTCCCAGGACAGCTATTCTCCATGGATTAAGCCTCCAACTATCGAAGAGGTACAAAGAACAATGAGGTCCCAATATCTCTCCACGTATAAAGGGGACTATCTAGGAACACCACAAGGTAGGCGCAGGGTGGGTTTAAATTTGATAAACTACTTATTGCTTGGTCAGGAGGCTAGTTTTCTTCATTTTTGAGTTCTTGTCCTACACATAATGCATACCATTTGTGATATAATGCACAATATGACATACTGTGTAAAAGTAGTTCGTCAGATAAGATCTTACGTTTCTTTGTGTCGTCTTCTCCAGTTACATCCAAAGCTACATTAAAGGGCGTCTGGTTGTGATATGAAATCCTTATACACTGTGCAGAAATATATAACCCAACCAATATATATAGTTATAGAGTAACTAAACCTTTCACTAAAATTTTTTATAAGCTGTCCCTATTGCCCTGATAAGTTTTTCTAATATACTTTATTAATTTTTGTATTTTTCTTAGGCTACTTTCACACTAACATTTCTATTTTCCGGTATTGAGATCCTTCATAGGGTCTCAATACCGGAGAAAAACGCTTCTGTTTTGTCCCCATTCATTGTGAATGGGGACAAAACATTACTGAACAGAACGGAATGCATTTTAGAGCATACCGGATAGCAAACCGCAGCATGTGGTCATGACCCACAATGGAAGTCAATGGGGACGGATCTGTTTTCTATGACACAATCTGACACAGTAGAAAACGGATCCGTTCCCCCATTGACTTTCAATGGAGATAATGACGGATCCGTCTTGGTTATGTTAAAGATAATACAACCGGATCCGTTCATAACGGATGCAGATGGTTGTATTATCAGTAACGGAAGCGTTTTTGCTGAACCCTGCCGGATCCAGCAAAAATGCTAGTGTGAAAGTAGCCTTAATATTTTCCCTCCCTAAAGCGCACCATTCCCTGCATGCTTAAAGAGGACCTTTCACCACTCCTGACATGCCTGTTTTAATAGCTTCATGCATTCCCCATGTAATAACAATTCTGGACATCTATTATTATGGCTCTATGTTGTGCCATTCCTTTATTATTTGCACTAGAAGTTATGAATGAATTGCTATTTGTCTTCAGTAAGGGGTAAAAAGGGGAGGTAACAAGTTGGGGGAGTGTACCTGCACAGTCTGAACATGGCAGCACTGATTGGATAGAGTCTGTCTGTGCAGGGACACACCCCCAACTGGTCACCTCCCCTCTGTTCCTTTACTGAAGGCAAATAGCAATTCATTCATAACTTCTAGTAGAAATAATAAAGGAATGGCACAACATAGAGACATAAGAATAGATGTTCCAGAATTGTTAGTACGTGGGGAATGTATGAAGCTATTAAAACAGGCATATCAGGAGTAGTGAGAGGTCCTCTTTAAAAGTCAGTTCTCTGTACACCCCGGTGGACGGAGTATGGGCTGTAGACACTTTATGAATGGGGGCCACAGCAGCAGTGCGTACGGGCAGGAGCGCATATAGCTACTCCTGCCCGTGCCCCCCGTAGGTTTACTAACTCCTGGCATAGTGCATGGGTACCTTGTACTCATGTACTATGCCAGGATTAGCTGAGCGGAGCAGCTCCTGCTTCTGCCTGCCCCGCTAAGGTAAGAGATGACATGCAGTTCTCTTAGTTTAGCGGAGCAGGCAGAAGCAGGAGCAGCTCCGCTCAGCTAATCTTGGCATAGTGCATAGTTACAGTGTACCCATGTACTTTTCCAGGAGTTAGTAAACCTACGGCAGGCACAGTCAGGAGCAACTATATGCGCTCCTGCCTGTACTCACTGCTTATGCGGCCCCATTCATAAACTTCACAGTTCGTACTCCATACACCGCAGAGCTGTCAGCGGTGTACAGAGAACTGAGCTTTAAGCACACAGGGAATGGTGCGCTTTAGGGAGGTAAAAGTATAATAAAAATAGAAAATTAATTAGTAATTTATATTAGAAAAACTTCAGGGCATTAGGGACATCTTATCAAAATTTTAGTCAAATGTTTCATTACTCTTTATAGGTACTCTGGTATATATACAGTAACGGTTGTGGGCTCCCATTAGGTTGCAGTACATTTGATGTATCGTAGGTGTTTTATTCTTCTACTGTACGGTGCCCGGTGTATAATAAAGCAGTGAATGACACATGAGAAGCTGGAATGAGTTGCTTTGGAGAAAACAACAGAATGGAATGCAGCTCTGGATGGGAGTGGAGAAGAATATATTTTTTCTGAGAAGAGGAACCTCACATCAGACATAGAAAACAAATTCTTCAACAATGCAGTGATCATTAAGAAGAAAAATGAGGACACACCCGCCGTCAGACTGCACATCAGCCGGCGCTGATCCTTGCCACAAGGCACTAGTAAAACGTTAATCCTCTGCCGCAAATAGTTTCCGCATTATCAGTTTAACTTGTGGTCAAAGTTTGCTAAACAACCATGTGTGGGAAAGGGTTTACAGGACCTAAGTATAGTTTTTTGTAACTTTTTGTGATTTATAGGGCTGATTTTTAATTTTTTTTCCATACTATTTTTATGGTGATTTAATATTTTTTTTTTTTTACTTTGGAGTAAATTGTGCAAAAAAAATACTAAAAAAGAAATCTAGTTTCTTCCAACTAATATTTCTTTAAAATGAGTCTGTCACCAGCGACCTCCCTATCCAGCTGTTTGCATAGACACATAGCTATGGTTCACCTGATTAAAATGCTGTTTTTCTTCAGGCTCCATTCCCGAGTCGAATCCTTGAGAAGATGGTCAGTGATGCGTCTGTGAAGGATCCATGTTGGGTCTGTGTGTCCGTTTTTTGCTGTCCGTGTTGCATCCGTGTTTCACGGACACTGAATACCTGAAAAATAATTTTCAAAGCATCTCTTCTTAATAATCCGTGAAACACGGATGCAACACAGATGGAATCCATGTTGCAACCATGGTGTTCACGGACCCATAGACTATAATGGGCGTGATGGATCCGTGAACACGGACAAAATAGAGCATGTATCCGTGCTAAAAACACTGACCTACGGACCGCGCTAAAACACGGATGTGTGAATACACACATTAAAATGAATGGGGAATGTGTGAATGAGGCTTTAAACTTCAGAATATACAAATTCTTTAATGAAATGAGGGTGTCACCATTGCTCTTGTTGCACCCAAGCTGTGCACCTTTCTGTGACCAGTCCCTCCTTCGCTGCTTTGCCACCTCCTGGCCCTGTCAATGAAAGTAGCCAGAGAGGGGCTGGCCACAGATATGAGGAGAGGTTGGGTGCAGCAAGAGCAATGGTGACGCCCTAGTTGCACCAAAGTATCGTAACTCAGGAACGGAGCCTGATATCAACAAAAGAAAAACAGCGTTTTAATCACAGCTATGTGTCTATGCAAACAGTTGAATAGGGAGGTCTCTGGTGACTGATTCAAATAATTAAAATGAGCACATTTTGCAATATAACTGTTTGATGTAAATTAAATTTAAAGGGATTGTCTAATCTTGCCATTACTAAGGCGAGATCAGACAGTTCCGACCACGTCCTGCCTGGGAAACAGCTGAGCGCCGGAGTGCTCTGCTGTTTCCCGGCCATGAAGTGGTCGGAACTGTCTGATCTTGCCTAAGTAACGGCAAGATGAGAAAACCTCTTTAATATATGGAGATCGGTTGTGTGAATGTCAATGACATGACACTAATCTTAACTACTAGTGTTGAGCGAGCATGCTCGGCTGAACTTGCTGTTCGGCTGAGCATGCCTAGGCTCGGGTCCCCTCGGTGTTCGGCCGAACACTGAGTGTACTCGAGCGCAATGCTCGAGTCTCTTCCCCGCACTGTAATGTTGATTTGTACGCTAATTGATTTCACTTTTTCATTTATTATGTGTCCACTTTCCATGTTTATTTGTCACAAGGGATATTCAGGGTGCAGTGTCCTTCCTTGTGGAACAGAACACAAGGCCCATAATAGAACTGTCCTTAATACGGACAAGAATAGGACATGTTCTATATTTTTTGTGGGTGCTGCAGAACAGACATGCGGATGCGGACAGCACACAGTGTGCTGTCCGCATCTTTTGAGGCCCCATTGATGTGAATGGGTGTGCATCTGACACGCAAAAAATGCAGATCGGATGCGGACAAAAACAACGGTCGTGCGAATGAGCCCTGAAATATATGCTCAGTTTAATCCTTCAACTGCCACCAGCTGCAGCAGAAAGGACACACACCCTGAGACAATAGTGAAAATAGAGAAGTGAGGGCCCCATAGCAAGGATCAAACCAGACCCCCCACATAGGACACAAGGATTTCTGCCTAAACCTTTTTCAATGACCCTTGGGCCATTTTTCCATTGCTTCATTTGCTAAAAGTTGTTTCTTTAGAGGGTGGAGTCCTGACCAAGTTTTCACCTCCAGTAGAAGAGGGGATGATCCCAACTGTGCCCCCTCTTGCCCTGGGCCCCATAGCAGCCGCATGGTCTGCCGCTATGGTAGTTATGCCCCTGCCCTGAGAAAATCCACACCCCCTGAGCTGCCAACTTGAAATAAATATAGAAAACCAATTGGAGCAATGAATGGGGAGGTCTCTGGATCCATGTGAGGTACAGGGCTGGTTCTAAGAGATTGTCATATAGTATATGATATCAAATTTTCTTTTGTTACATTAGTCAAGGGATACCTCAGGAACTCAGGGAAGAAAGCCATCAGTGGTGACATTGGGGTCTATCATGTAAAGGGTATAGGTCCATTACGTGAATGGTCACGTGTTTGCTGACTGCAGTAAAGGGAGGGGCACTATATCCAGCACTCACCAAGCACCTTGTACCCTTGTGTAGATGGAGAAGACACAAGCAGTGATAAACTTCCGCCTTCTCCGGGCTCTCCGGCTGTCTCCGACAGCAACACGCTGAACCTAATTGTGTCCATTTGCATGACATTTTAATACATGATTCACCAGATGATGTCCTAATTATGTATTCATCGTATATCCCCTTCTACTATGTGTTATTTCATACAGGTTATCAGGTGAAATATGCTATTGATTCATCTCCAAACTGGAGGAAAGATGTTCCGCAGCCTCTGGCCACGGAGTCAAGGTTCAATTATCAAGTCCAGCCTCATTGTCCTAAACTGGATGATTTCACTCACAAGTATGGATGTTATGCAAATCGACATCTTTCGGCTAAAGGAGTTGGTAAGCATTTCCTAACTTTACTAAATTTGCTAACTTAAAGAAGGTACAGTGTTTTCACCAAATTTAAGGGTCACTGAGCTTTCACAAAACTTTGCACGTCATAGCGACATATCAAAGGCTGTGGTCGGTGCTTGCTGAGACTCTCACTAATCACCGGAACGAGGAGAGAGAAGTGCTTGCACAGTGTGTTCTCTCTCATTGCTTCAGCAAACGAAGCAAGACAGACTGAATAGATAATTTATGAGCCCATCTTGATTCCATCTCCTACAGTGAGAGACAGAGCATGCTATGTGAGAGCGTCTCTCTCCTTATTCTAGCGATTGGTGGGGTTCTCGGCGCTCAGACCCCCACCGATCAAAGCCTTTCATATGTCAATTTAAAAGGGTTTTTAAGGATTTTTTTTTTTTTTTTTACTGATGACCGATCCTCTGGATAGATCATCAATATCTGATTGGTGGGGGTCTAACGCCTGGGACCCCCACCGATCAGCTGTTTCGAGAAGGCAGTGCTACTGGCTTCTTGCAGCTTGCCAAGCACAGTGCCGTACATTATATAGTGGCTGTGCTTGGTATTGCAGCTCAGCCCTATTCACTTGAATGGGGCTGTCCTGCTCCTAGGTCGCATCATCGATCAACGTCTTGTCACTGACCTAGAAAAAGCAGAGAGAAGGCCACATCACTCACAGGTTTTCGGACCTCCACCGGTAAGATACGGATGGCCTATCCAGAGGATGGGTCATCAGTAAAAAAAAAAAAAAAACCCTTTAAGTGTTATTTTTTGTAACAGTATTTGCAGTATAGTGATGTGCTTGTAGGGTAAAGCATTAAACCTTCTCGTACCGATGCCCTAGTGAGCTTGTGCTTACATACAGCTGCCTACCAGAGCAGGGAGAGCTACAGCACTTGGGGGGGGGGACAACAGAGCAGGAGCTTTAAAGGGGTATTCTCATCTTAGACAATGGGGGCATATCGCTAGGATATGCCCCCATTGTCTTATACTGCTGGGACCCGCACCTATATCGAGAACGGAGCCCTCAAAGTAAAGGAGGGCGCACTGCGCATGCACAGCCGCCCTCCATTTATTTCTATGGGGCCGGCGAAAATAGCCGAGCGCTGGATCGGCCATTTCCCTCAGCTACATAGAAATAAATGGGAGCGGTAGCTGCGCATGCAGGCGCAGCGCTCCCCCCTCCGATCTCAATATACTGGGACCCGCACCTATAAGACAATGGGGGCATATCCAAGGGATATGTCCCAATTGTCTAAGATGACAATACCCCTTTAACCACTGATGATACTGGATCTGGAATTTAGTCTACTGCAAAGTGCATTCTGGGAGAAAATTATCAATAGTGTTATAAGTGACTACATTTACTAGTTGGTAAAAATTAGGCTAACCGAGACAAACCCTTTTTTTTATTTAATCAAAAAGGCATACTAGATAAATGTCTCTCATATGCCACATCACAGCTGGCATAACTATAAACCAGTATTTTGCATCAAAAATTGATGCCTGCAAACGTAGGTTTTAAGAACTGGCAAGTCTCTAAACTAAAGAATACGGAAACCAGAACTGCTGACGTCTTACGTTTTCTGTGAGGAGAGGTACGGACATTAGGTGAACCATTCCTCTCTCATGTCTGATAAATCCAGTCCACTTAGCTGGAGGGCACATTGAATATAACCTCTATTTAATGACATCTCTGCATATAATTGAAGTGAAGATCCTTCCCAGAGACAGCACATATCCTAAAGGTGGCGTGATTTAATTTCCCCTGACATTTCAGTTCCTTCGGTGACATATTCTCACATCCGAAACCAAGAAAATAAGAAGCAGCTGACCACATACCAGAGACATTTCGGAAGAAGCTTGCTTGACCTTTCAGCACTTGCACATTCATTGAGTCCGGAGGAAGTGGCGAGCTATCTGGCGAATGTTCCTAATGAAGGTAACTCATGACTTCCTCACCCGTCTGTGCTGCGAAAATTTCTGATCTCTTCTCATTTTATGTGACTTCAATTTCAATTTCTTCTTACTGCTAGAAAGAAGAGTACTGGAAAAGCTGCTGAAAAACCTCCACGGGGGTGACCATCAACATAGAGAGTCAACTCTGACCAAGTTAAATGGTCGCTAGTGAGAAGATAGGAGCCGATAACCCTGATTTTGCTGCTGACAATTACCACTTATGCTGTGAACTGAATGAATGCTGTGTTAAAGGGGTTGTTTAAGACAGGCTGATCGTGTATGGTTAGGATACGCCATCCATGTCTGTTGGTGGGGGTCTAACTTCTCTGTTCTTGCCAACCACTACTATGAAGTGATGGTGCTACGAAAGCCCCATGCCACGTTTTCTCTGGTCACCTCTGGATATCGCATGGTTGCCCATTGACCTATTGTTAAAATCACATTTTTATGTTTAGCTTATTTTTTAAAGAATTTCTGCTATTTTTAATTTTCCATGTCACTATCTTTATTTAAACAAAAACCTTAAAATCTTGCAGTTTTCTCATTGGCCACTAAGTCTAATAATCGACGCCAATTCTTGGTCTGTACAGATCGCTTTACTGCAGTTATCTGCTTATCTGTCATTTTAATCCTGTCTGTAATGATATCACCTCTGTGTACAGATAAGATCGGATCCACCATTCACAATAGGTGATCGTCAGATCTTATCTATTCTTTCCTTGTACAATGACCTCTGCACTGGTCACAAATCATGCTGAGAAAACTCTCCCATAGAAGTCAATGAGCTCCCCTCCTGACCATTGTGTCTATGGACCATGGGGCTGCCGTAAAGCAATTTTCTTACTGCTTTCTAAATGAACAGCTCAGGCAAGATGGCCGCAGATGGCACTCTACAGATTGACTATTATGAGCCATCATGCAACCTCCAGAGAAAGCTGAGCAGATGAAGTGGTCACCATGTTTCTAGAGTTTGATCGGCAGGGGTAACAACCATCAGACCCACCAATCAGAAAGTCATGGCATATGCCAGCAATGTTTGTCCTGAACCGACGTCTTTAAAAAAAAAAATTCTCCAAAATCAGAATTCACTTGTAATTTCTCCTGTTCTGGCAACTCATCGAGATTTCTGTTCAGTGTTTTCTCGTTTCTAAAAAAGCTGGGTGTGAATAACATATCTACCTTTACCACTCGCACAACTTCCGCTTATTTCTGAATCTCCAATCTAGCTAGTAATGCAGTGATATAGGGGATCATTTACTATGAGATATACGCCAGTTTTCCGGCATATCTTTTTCCTGCTCGCGCCAGGTCTAAATAACTGGGCGTGGGGAGGAATAGTATAGGCCGGCAGACCCATCTCATTTGTCATTTTTTACGTCTGTTTTAGGTGTAGAAAATGGTCTAAATTTAAGCCAGCAAGGAAGCTGTCTTACATTTAGACCGGCGGTGGATGAGGTGAAGTTATGTAGAGGCTGACACCTCTATATAACTTTGGCAGATCCACTGCCAGTTAAAGGGGTTATAAAGACCGGTGTCTAAAACGCCAGTCTAAATAAATGACCCCCATATTCCCTGCTCCTGGTAATGTGAAAGAGAGAAACTCCAGCTTCCGTAAAATTGTGCCAAGGATGTTAAAACCAAATACAGAAGACAAGCAGCTTCTATGCATATCAGGTCACCACGTCAGACCCTTACTGATGACAAGTATGGCATGAGCAGTTGTCTGATGTGGTGACTAAAAACAAGTCTACGCAGCTTGTCTTCTGTATTTGTCTTTTAATCCTTGTCACAATTTTATGGAAACTGGAGTTTTACTCTTTTAGGGTTCTTGCACACGGCTGTTGCCTGGCCGTGCACGTATTGCGGTCTGCAAATTCACTTGAATGGGTCTGCGGTGAGGAATGGAGGCCCAGAACCCCACAGAAGCAATACAGAGCTCTTCCGTGGGGTCTCCGTGCCTCCGCTCCGCTATTTTTTTTGTGGTGTGGACAGATTAGGGACCCATTCTGCACCCTTCTGCGGCAACCGCACTGGTGGTGCCGTGCATTGGGGACCACAAATTGCGGTCCCCAATCCACAGAATGGCCGGCATGTGCTTTTGTGCATGAGCCCTTACATGTTAACATATGCATTAGGGTTCATGCACACAAACTTATTTTATTTCCGAGTCCGTTACGCTTTTTTTGCGGACCGTATGCGGAACCATTCATTTCAATGGGTCCGCAAAAAAACGGAAGTTACTCCATGTGCATTCCGTTTCCGTATGTCTGTATTTCCGTTCCACAAAAAAATAGAACATGTTCTATTATTGTCCGCATTACGGACAAGGATAGGACTGTTCTATTAGCGGCCAGCTGTTCCGTTCCGCAAAATACGGAATGCACATGGACGTCATCTGTATTTTTTGCAGATCCGTTTTGTGCGGACTGCAAAATACATACGGTCGTGTGCATGAGGCCTTAGCCTGATCCAGGCCATTCAGTGCTTCCAAGTGCCTTTAGGTGAGCTGGACTGGTGCTGCTTTCTACGTTAGTGGATCCTCTGCTCCTGTATCATTGTATAACTGGGGAGATTTGCCAGTCAGGGCTGTGGTGAAGGTGGGTGATATTGGTTGTCACCAAACTTTCCCAGAAAAAAAAACTATGTACTGATGATTTTTCCAGTATGGAAGAAATTCTCCTGGTCATGAGATGAATCATGTAGTTGTATACAGATAGTGTGATTACCCATCGTGTGCTGTTCTACCTTACAGTGGTCACTCTGGACCTGGACTTCTGCCCGGCTACCTCACTGGATATGTGACTGCCCGTCAGTGTATAAACCATGATATGTCCACATCACTGAACTGACGCTTCACAATTGGACAAAATAATAAAAATGATTTGCAGTGTTCGTATTCTTGTAAAACTTGCATTTTTTTGAACACTTTCTGGTATTGTTTCATGATGTTTTATGAGAAATTACATAGAATTTACACAATACTGCACTATTTGGAAATTTACACGGTTACAAAGTGAAGTGATTCACTGGAAAAGCAGAATTCTCTTGGAACGGTGGTGAGTGATGTAATGCAATGTTCCATTTTCTACGATATAAAAGATCATCGCTCAAAACCTGAAAAATTCATATGGGACCTCAGTTTATTGCATGAACGCCCTTACAGTGGATTCATACACGGGGGTTTGGGGACATTTATCATGAGCCAGTTTTACAGGCATCTGCGTTGCTGTAATCTGCACCAAATCTATCAGATGTCACACAGTGTTTGATGAATTTGATGCATCTTCAAATAACCTACTATGTAGTCCTGCAGATACTCAACCTTTACTTTCTGATAGACCCTTTGTTGCGCCGCTATGCCCCTCTTTGTTTATTGGCATCTGAATATGTAAATTAGCACCATAAGTACAGGGAGGAGGAGACCTCAGCTCTGCTCAGTGGGCGTCTCCTTCCCCCAGGCTTTGACTCCAGTCCAGTCACTGTGGACCGCTCCACAACCAGGGATTTGGTAAACCTCACGAGAACAGGCAATGTAAGCGAATATACCGAGTACTATACTCGCTTACATAGCCTACAAGAGGTGGGCTTCTTCATGTGATAGTAGGTCTAAAAAGAAAAAAAGAAATTAAAGGTTCTCTAAAGTCTAACACTTCTGTCTTGAGATGTTTCCCCACTTCTTTCTACATCACCCTTTTAACTTTTTTGTGACTTTTTAAAAAGACTTGGGGGCATTTTCCATGCCGGTCTTAGGTCCCTCTGCGCTGCCAGAGGAAAAGCCAAAGTTATGTAGAGACGCAGGCCTCTACATAAGTTTGGCACTATCTCCAGCAGGCCGCGAGACAGCCTAAACTCTACACCTGCTCCATTGCTGGTGGAGATTTAAGCCGTTTCCATGCCAAAAATTATAAAATGACACTCTAGAAAAGTGGCGTGAGTGGGGAAAACTCACAAATTGTATAGCACAATTGGCTCGCGACAAAATTTGCAGCCTATTTATGCCACAAAAGTGCCGTAAATAATTTTGTAAATGTCTCCCTCAGTTGATAAACCCATGCGAACCATGCTCACTTTCCCACCCATTTTTCAAAACTGGGGTGAGTGGTACAAAAATGCAAAATGTCACAAAATGTTTGCGCAAATAAGCCCAAAATAGTCCCAGAGCTCTATTTTGCAGTTTTTTGAAGCCAGAATTCTGAAGGACAGAGTTTGATAAATTCCCCCAGTGTTTTATGGTAAAACACGGTTGACATTTTTAGTTTTTGGAGCCAAAGAAAAAATATCACTGTATAAGAGAAACCCTCTAAAATGTAACTTTTATTCTTACATAATTAAAACGTTCTAATGTGCCTACAAAAAATACCCCCAAAATGATATATTAAAGGGGTTGTCCCACGAAAAATATTCTACAGTTTTCAAACTAGCACCTGGATCTGAATTCTTTTATAATTGCATTTAATTAAAAATTTTGTATAGCTACTGAGCTATTCAATAAAATGTATTTGTATAGCGCCACTTAATTTCTTATTTCTTTGACCTGCTCATTAAGAAGGCCGCACATGCTCAGTTTCATCTTTCAGCTGCCTCCTGAGCTGTGATAGTGAGAGCTGAGACACGCCCCCTGAGCTGTGATAGGGAGTGCTGAGACACGCCTCCAGAGCTGCAGCAGAGAAGACACTCCCCTTGAGCTGTCAGCTTGATATAAATCTATCAGAGCAATGAATGGGGAGATCTCTGGATCCATGTGAGGTACAGGGCTGGTTCTAGCTTTGTTAGAAAGAGGTTGTCATGTCCTATATGATGTCTGATTCTCAATTTTTAATTTATTCATGGGATAACCCCTTTAATAGATAAATAAATGCTTATCTCATGCCCACAGTTTAATTGTGTGACTTTGCAATACACTGAAAAATATTAGAGACCTTCACTTATTTGGTAATTGTAGACAAATGCAATATTATGCAGCAAAAAACTGGCTATTTGATACCCCATTTAACTCCCGATTCCCTGGTACTGGATAATGCCTGATGATTTATCACCTTGAAGTGTGGAGTCGGGAGATGGTCTGTCCCTAAGATGCCCCTGCAGCTACCCCTGCCTAAAAGCAAAACACCTGCCCCAAAAGGGGCCACCCTATTTCTCAGTGGCTAAACCCTACTATGTCACCTGGAAGGCCTTGAGGGGACCAAAGCTTGACGATAGCTATATTAGGGTAATGGCAGCCTAGATGATGTGGGCGCCAAATATTTTTCATTCCTATTGAAGTCACTTGTTGCTTTGGCTCAAAAAGCGGCACCTGTGCATCCACCTTCATTCGCATGCCGTTTGGTGTACATGTCACCACTGCACCCAGTAATGACCCCCAGTGCAGTGGTGCACATGACCCCCATCTGTGGTGAGATTTTACATGCAGGTACTGAAATACAGGGTAGACAGTGGTGCACCCACAAAGCTGGAACCTAGTGTTAGGGATGCTTCCCTTAGTAGGTCTCACTGTGTAGGTGGGGAGGGGGGGGGGGGTGACAGTTTAAAAAATGGAATTTGGAGAACGCCTTTTAAGGCCTTCGCTATCCATACACAGGGTCTCAAACTGCTCAAAATAGTAATAGATAGGGTTCTTCCTAGAAAAGCTGCATACAAATGTAATGAAGGGACTGGGAAGAAGTCCAGTGCTATACAGGAACCTGAATGGATGCTTTATTTTACCAACAGAGATGAAAGTTTTTCTTTGCTAAAAAGAACACAGAGCACAAAGCTCAGACTAATGTCTTTAATAGTGTTGAGCGAATCGAAGCATCCCGAAGTTTAGGAAACATTTTGATTCAACACGAATCCCAATCTCCTCACGCTTTGTGGTAACGAATCAGTTTTTCCTAAAATAGTAGCTGCATGCATTACCAATGGAAAGTAAGAAGCCCAGGAATGTGATATGACCCATAATGCCGTGCATCCAACGCATCTGCTGGTAGCCATCCCATGTGATGTCACAGCCCTATAAAACCCTGATCCCGCGTGGTCTCCTCCATTGTCCTGTGAGCTGATCATAGGGAGAGACATGTCAATAACTCATGCACTAGGGACAGTGTTCCTGCAATAATCCAGTGGCCATGTTTGATCCATCCACCATGTTCGGCCATCTGGTCTTAAACCTAATAATTTTTAAAGCAAAATACCACTAGTTTCATAGTAGGGAGGGATCCCGGACCTTATGAATAGATCCGCATGGAATTACGGTCATCTCTGTTGTGGATCCCTCAAATGTATTGCTTTGAGGAAGGATTTCCTGCCTCAATGCTGTGTACCATCACCTAGCGGCCATGACGTCCGCTGCACAAACCAGTGGGCGCCATTTTCAAACGCCCAGCTGCAGGCTTAAATTTACTGTCCATGGTCGGCAAAGAGTTAACTTCCAAGACTTCACATTGAGATTGAACCACCAAGTGGAAAGAATATGATTAGGCAGAGAGGCCTGATTTATACCGATTCATGACAAATGAATTCATAACGAATCAAATTTGTTGGCTAACTTCAGTGAAGTTTCCGAATCAAATTTTTCAAAACTAATCTAGTCTTTAACAATAATTATTCACAGAAAATGACTTGTCCTGACAATAATTTCAGAGCTCAGATTTTCAGATACAGAGTGCCAAATCCCCTGCATATGTACATGACATGTTGGTTGCCTGCAGTCACCACTAGGGGAGCGTAAGCGTT